>JAYMSP010001028.1:0-37252 GCA_036897095.1 Plantago elongata | reverse complement strand
CCCCTCCCGCCCCTCCCCCGGCCCCCCCACCAACGCCCCCCCCAGCTCCTCCGCCTCCACCACCACCAATCCCCCCGCCTTCTCCTCCGCCTCCACCACCACCAATGCCACCACCAGCTCCCCCGCCGGATCCTCCGCCAATCCCTCCACCACCACCAGCACCCCCACCTACTCCTCCACCACCACCAATGCCACCACCGGATCCTCCGCCAATCCCTCCACCACCACCAGATCCCCCACCTATTCCTCCACCACCACCGGATCCTCCGCCAATCCCTCCACCACCACCAGCTCCTCCACCACCACCAATGCCGCCACCAGCTCCACCACCGGATCCTCCACCTATCCCTCCACCACCACCTGCCCCTCCCCCTATTCCACCACCAGTTCCTCCTCCAACACCACCACCAATTCCTTTGCCTATTCCACCACCACCTCCGGCTCCTCCACCAGTACCACCACCAGTTCCTCCTCCAACACCGCCACCAATACCTTTGCCCTTTCCACCACCGCCTCCGGCGCCTCCACCAGCACCGCCACCGGTTCCTCCTCCAACACCGCCACCAATACCTTTACCAATCCCACTTCCTGGATTTCCAATTGGACCACCACCACCACCCTTTCCATGGCCAATTCCACCTCCTTTACCGGTTCCTTTTCCGAAGCCACCTCCTTTGCCAATTCCACCATGTCCCTTTCCACCTCCTATACCTCCCCCATGATGCTTGTTACCATCCTTATGGCCCTTTCCACCATCCTTATGGCCCTTACCACCTTTTCCCACGCAATCGGGCTTTTCAAAATCTCCATTCTCCTCCAGCCTCCTCCCTTCTACACATGAACCAACCAGCAAAACAGTAACAATCACCAACGTAACCGAAAATGCTCTCACCATTTTGCTACTGTTCTTGCATGCATTAAGTACAGCCATTTCTATTTGCATGCAACACAAGAACAATCTCCAGGCCTATATATACTCCTCGACTGATAAGCAAAGATCCATGTATTAATTAAAAGCACAAATTTCTCCTCCCAACTAATTTCACCTTTGAAATACACTAGCCAAATTGTTTATTCCAAAGTAGAAAAAGTCCAGCTCGAGTACCTACAAAGAAGTGAGTAGTCCATGCACATATTCAAGTCCACCTCTGTAATAAACACACAGATAGAGAGAAGGTACCAGTAATATTAATTGACCTGGGAAATAAGAAGCAACTAGCAACGTAATGATGCAAAAAGTTTGACTTTTATTTGATTTCTCTCACAGAATATGTTGGCAGTTACCTTCTTTTTCATTAAATGTTGGTAGTTAAACTTTAATCAATACTAATAAGTAATTAAAGCTTAACTCATGCTTGTAGTAATACACTTTTCTGCAGAAACCAAGCTCATTTTGGAAGAAGAAAAGATACAATAAATAAAGTGGCATGTAGGAGAAGACAGACATGATTCAATGGAACATAGTTTAAAGTCACGGACTGCTCAAGGCAGCAGGATATCTTTAATGCACTTGTTATTCCATCCTAGATCTGTTTTGATAATGGGCAACAGAGTAACTTAGATCTCTCAAATCTGAAATATATTCAATGGAATACACATTCAACAACAGGAAGGCAATGTACCACGAATTTCACATCCA
Source organism: Plantago elongata (assembly GCA_036897095.1). NCBI lineage: Eukaryota > Viridiplantae > Streptophyta > Magnoliopsida > Lamiales > Plantaginaceae > Plantago > Plantago elongata. The sequence continues at coordinate 35,613 of JAYMSP010001028.1, read as the reverse complement.
ATGCCTGGTGCTTATACTGCTTTCAAATCACATAATAGCAATTCTGCACCAGGGCCAATGTGCAGGGGGAGAATTGTTTGCTATAATTCATTACAGCATCTAAAAAGGTACAAACACAGAAATTGACAAGATTTATCAGCAAGAAAATTCATATCTTACAGCACTGTGAAAAAAGTAGTTAGCAAACGAAGACCAGAAAATTATTTCAGACCAAACAGGTCTTATATTGGAGTAACATAATGTAGCTTCTGTACAATGGGGTGTGTATGTGTGTGTATGTACCGTTTCTGTCCTATGAAACACAGGGCATCACATTACAGGAGTAAATATTGTTCTACGTACATGTTCTTTTATCTGGATCCATCAAGGATTAATATAGCACAGAGTTTCCGAAGAGGCCTCATCCGCAAAACCCATAAATGGTTCTTTTTATTCTGGCTTCCTTGTTTTCTTCCTCCATTGTCCCTTATGGAGTGCATGTAACATTTGAATACACAGAACCGGACAATGTCTCGACATATTGAAGTTCCTGTGAATCACCTCCACAAATTTTCATTTGAATTCTGCTTCTGCTATGACTCCACAGCAAAAATCGATCAGCGGCAGTGCATAGATGACAATTTCAAGGAGTCTCCGCCAGTAGCAGTATGCAGGATTGCAGAGTCTCAGTGTGCATGTACCAAAGACAAGACTTACGAGTTAATACTCTGCTCTAGAAGATATGCCATCCAAACAAACTCGCTGGCATTCCACCCGCCAAGTACACTTGGGGTACAAAACTGAACAGGGCACTGCTCAGATGTTAAATATTGGCAGGAAGATTGCGGAAGGTCAGTTGAAGAAGTATGGAGACTCTAGAACTTCTTTGAGATCAAACTCTCCTCTCTCAGGCAAAGGGGGGAATGTCAGTGTCGGATACGATGCCTGGAAGCTTTCAAGCAGCTGTTCATGAAGTCCAGGGGATACAAATAAAAACGTAAGGTAACAAACTTACAATTCATAGGGTAAAACTGAAATTGGAGGCAAAACTATACACAAACCGAAAAGAATGGTGCATAATTCATTCAAGGAAAAAAAAAATGATGTTTTAACAAGAAATAATGATCTAGTTAATTACCTAAATTAAAAATAAAATAAAATCTCTGAAGCCATAGAATCCACATTTCCCTACCATAAAACTACAAGTTCTAATACTAATATCACTCCACTACATACCAAGACTAATGCGACAACAGGGTTACTTAGTTGGACATAAAAATACTATCCTGTTCAGGATGCAGGATTTCAGTATTATTACAAGAGTTGCAGATTAGAATAACAGGTCCTTGGTATTTTTCATGTTGGTCTTTCTTGTTTATTGTTTATTTTTCTCCGTTTTTGGTCATAAACTGAGAAGTAGAGTCAAGTTATTTGGGTTATCAGAAGAGAATTCAGGAGCTTCTCCATAGTTAGATTGGATTTATTTAGTTTTTTCGAAATAAATTAATCAATTCAGGATCTGCTGCACCAAAAGCATCTTTAGACTCATTTACCGAGTTGCTCTAACTTTACATCTTAGAAGACAAATTAATAAAAACAAATGAATTGTAAGGAGGTTGACATTCAATCAGAAAATCAAGGAATCAAAAAGCAATTGGTTTATTTGATGTTGAAAGCCACTAAACATATTGAACCTTACCTCTTCAAGTATTGGCATGCTGTACAGCTCCACAAACTTTTGTCGTAGTATCTGGTTCATCCTATCAACATCACATGCATGCGTCCAGTACGAATCATGCACCCCTGAAGGTAACAGAATAAATAATTTTGTAAAATTGGTTTTGACCGCAGCAATTGCTAAATGATCATTTCCTTGAAACGAAAAAAACCTGCAAAACTCAATCCGGCATCTCTACAAGCGACAGCAGTCATCATCATGTGTGAACCATCAAGTGAGTGTACGAAATTAGGAGGAAAGGCAGTTTTCTGTTTCCGTGCATCAACCTACAGTTCATCATTATATTAAGATGGTTGGTAGTTATTATGTCATGGGCTTCATAAAGTATGTTGATATTGTCTTACCGAATCACCATAACCCCACAAAGACAAAGTTTGGAGAGAAGTTCTTACCTACATTCACAAAGAACCAAATCAAGTTCAATATTAACATATCAGAGTTCAGGGCTACACTATTCCCCTTGGAAATGTAAGCAATTAAGATAATACTCAACTTTAGCTAGTACATGTATATCACGTAATTGTGATAATTTGGATTATTAAATCACTATAAGTAATCTAGGCACTGCCTCGTCCTTTTAGGGGCAAAAGAATCATGAAAATCTAAAATCTTCCACATTATCTCTTCTTATTAATCAAATCAGACACCAAGCACTGGTAATGCCATAACCAACATCCCAACATGACACCATAAAGTTCCACTCCATGAGCTAAGATAATGACAGAATGAAGATATTTGTTTAAAGCCATAAAAAACTTACGGGCCGGCGTTTATTTTTGAAATAGGGTTGTACAACGGGAAGACCAAGTGGAGTCGTCCAGCGCACAGGTTGATTTTCTGAAGCAATAATCTATCAAATTTCACAATAAATTAAAAGATCAGAAACTTATTAACTATTCCAGCACTTTCAAGATCATATAATTTCCTTTTCAATATCGAATATACCTTTGCACAGTCACCAAGCCAACACATTATTGCACGTGCATCTTGAAATAATTCCCCTAGGGCTGTCATTGTTACCTGAGAAGTTGTTTTTAACATACATTATTCGCAGAAGAAGAGTCACTGTATCATTTATATCAACCAAAAGCAGAAGCAGAACACAACTGTAGTCTCTCAATAGAATTGGCAAATTACTTACTCTGGCAGCGTAACAGGCTGCAGAAAACAGCAGTTTGTCGTCGGTAATGAAACCCTTCTCTTCCAATCTTCTTTTGATCTGCTCACGTGCACCAACATAGGTAACACCATAAACTGAAGTCATCACAGTCTGTTTTACCAGTTTCCTGTCCACCTGAAAGCTTTCAAGACATCAGAATCTAGAATTGCATTTATGGAGACTCAAAATATATTCAGTTACTTTTAAACCAACATTCACTGAAAAATAAAAATAAAAACGCACCTGACCAATCAAGAGTTTAGCTAACAGAGCAGGAGAATAAGTAGCAGGGTCCTTTCCACTGTCTCTTCTCATTTTATCATGGACCCTATGAAAAGTCAAAGGAGAAAAGGAAAAGGAGTTTTCTATAAGGAACATTTAGACAAAGGAAATAGAGAGCAAGAGAACATCAGAATACTTTGACCAGATAAACTGCATACATGCTGGAAGCTGAACTGTTAGGAAATGTAAGAGGAAATATAGCTCGCTACAGATATAGCAAGCATGCACTACCAAAAGAAGAACGGAGCTAAAAACAATATCCAATTGGACCAATCTGAGATGATAATTGATGGTAAGGTCTGGTACTAGTTGAGGGATAAGGTTCCACATGTGAACATGAAATGCGCCCAATTATCTTTAACACAAAGTTAGACAGTCAAATTACAAACCTGTCAGCAATATCTGAATATACATCGGCAGGTTTATCTCCAGCTACTAGGTTGACAGCAGCAGCTTCGAACTGAAATCAACAAAGATATTAGGTTGAAGAGTTCCACAAAATCAGTGATTACTTGGACTCTTGAAAGAGAAAAGAGAAGTGAAAAATAGCATACACTGTCTCTTCCTAGAGCTGCATAATGCTGAAGTCCATTGCACGAGCCATCCTATGATTAGATGACAAATTAAAGGCAATATCAGAATTAGTAGAGCATGATAGCATGTAGATGAGTAGAATTATAAATTTCACACAGCATGAACTTGGGAGAAATATTAGAGAAAAGTCAGAAAATAAGGGTCGGAATGATGAAATGCACATTGATTTGCGAGACAAATGTTATTCGGGGAGATTTGAGGAAGCTGTTTAGTTGGGCAGAAGAGCTCTTGAAAGGGGAAAACCCAAGTACAAATAAAAAGAGAAATCCAGTACGATATAAACAATCGCACATTTTTCTTTTTGTGTATTTTTAACCAATTATATTAGGCTGACCATATTCGAGAACAAACCTGATGAATTGGCAGGTGCGAGATAACAGTGTGAGGAGATGAGCTCTTCAAAGCTTCCGACAGATTGATACAAGCAGCTAAGCATTGAAAAGGATCCTCAGCCTTCAACCACCAACGATTTCCATTGAGAGAATGTTCTGCAGAATCGAAAATTTCTGCTATATTGTTCTCCACAAATGAGAGACGTCCGTCATAAGAAAGCTTTTCGACACCACCTCCATAGAGATTAGCTAAATGTATTTTTAACCAGCGTAAACCAGACTGCCCTAGCGGCCGGCCTTCAGCAAATTCAAGAATCCCTCTACAAAGATCGGCATTTAAATGATTCAAATGTGGGTGCATGGGGTATGCACGGCCTCGGAAATCAATATTGTGAGGATAGAAGAAGCCCTCCTCGTCTTTCATCTTCAGGGCAACCTGATTTATAATGTTGCTGATTAGGTATATCCCAGCTATTAAGCCCTATTTACTCCCCACATACAGCTTATCTACATGATATATCGGATCTTAACAGAGCAGTGCACAAATCAACAACACAATTCAATAGGCCTGGTGGCGGAGAATTAGTAGTACTGACAAGTATGAACACATTAAAAATATCACAGAAATGAGGTTTAATTGACTTCAGGCTTGGTTAACATACTCTTGATAATTCTATTGACATGCATTAACTTGTTTCTGCATTATGATCAGACAAATCAACTTTGTTTCTGGCAGTATCAAAAATTCCAAATATTACCGGAAATGGTAGACAGAAAATGCAGTTACAAACATTTCTTTTGGACCAACATTACAGCAAATTATTTTAATTCAGAACTTACAGAAAGCTTGAGTTCAGTGTCACATCTTTGAGAGTGCCTTTCTTGGTTGATTTTTTTCACTTTCCTCATGCTCCACTTCCAATTCTTGATTTCTACTGGATCATCTAATATCAACTCAGGTATTGGGTCCTACAGCACAAAACATGACTTCCAATTAGAACAAAATATAGTTAAGATAAATAAGACTGCAGACATTCAAATTCAATATGCTGGCGCTAATATTTTTAGGAAAATGTTTTTGAATTTTGAAGGCTGATTAGGTTGCTCTTACATCTTCACGATTTACTAAACCAGCAATGTTGCCACCTGCAGCCCAAATGTCCTCCACCACGCTTAGAATACGTTTGTTCACTCTCCACTTAGTATGTCCCAAAGTATCAAGAGCCTGTGTGTTTAGTACAAACAATACTTGTTATGCTACAAAAACAACATAAATTGACCACAAGAGAGCATGAAAGCAATGAGTAGTATGTTGCAAAAGAGTAAATTCATGATATGAGCATGGGAAGAGACATGTATCAATTTGTGACTAGAGCATCACTATTTCAAATAGCATTGCACGAAGTATGTGGTTTAGGATTATATCACTAAGTTGAATAGAGAAAGTGAGAAACATGCATCAGACCATGACCCCAATTCATCAATATGCTACTATGAAGGGCGGGCTGAAGTACGACATCTAACTATCTAAGGAAATCCTTTTGAGTTCGCACCTCGTAAACTTTCTGCATCTGCTTTGGAGGACAATTTCGAATAGCATCCTGTTGCTGACGTGATCCATGAGTACGCATCACACATGAAGGTAAAAACAGGTAACCACCTTTGTCATACCTAAAACCAGAGCAGTAAGTTATGTATATGAAAGCATATTTAGTCCAATACAATGAACTGAAGTATGATACTCGAGTCCATTGAAATTCCCTTGGCTTTTTTTTTTTTTTTTTTGAAACGGCTAAAGGGTGACTCGAACCCCGACCTATTGGTTGGAGGTGAAGCGTCTTACCAACATAGCTGCACTTCATTGTCAAATTCTCTTTTAAATCAAACCTATGATTTAAAAGGATTCAAATATGGATTGAACAGCATAAATATGTTGTGTTAAGATAGTGTACCCTTTCCATCTTTTTGGTGGCAACAACATCGGCACGTAAGGAATGATCATATGTTTACCCTGCATAAAGCATAAGGTCAGGAATTTGAGAGTAAGTTGAGTTAACAGTTGGTGCTCTGCTCAGAAAGTAAGAGAAAAAAGGACACTTATTTTGGCTGCTAAGTTGGAAAGAACTTTATTTCAGAAATGGTTACAAAATAAAAAATTGTTCAAGATTAAACACTTGAATACTTGATATATTTCAAATGCACCTAAACCGTACTCATGTTATGGTTCTAATATCCTGGTGAGTTTACGAAAAAGAAATGGACAGAAAACCAAAGGAATAGCTTATGTTATGGCTAACATAAAATATTCCTCACAATGTTGTCGATCGTGAATCGCGACGTGTCACGCTAGGCCAAAGAAATTGGGATCACGGTCGCGGGCGGGATAGTGAAGTAAAAAAAAAACTAAATCAAAACCCTAACTCAAAATCTCAAATAACGTCCAATTGATGTATAATAGGTCCATATAACTAATCATTTACTGCTTCTGCTATTTTTCTTCTTATTTCTTCCTATTCAATCCATAAATGGGGGTAAAAATTACTATTTTACCCCCACTGGAGCGTCCTAAAGCGTCCGGGGCACAATGATTCCTCATATCTTGGCAAGACAAAATAAAAGAATACAACATACCTATGTGCTTAAGCTGCTAATAAGATATTAATGTATAAAACAGATGCAAAGTACGTGGCAGCTAAGCTAACTCACAGTTCTATCCAATCCGTCGAGGACCAGAGGATCACATTCTATCACACCATATTTCCTCCCAGAAGTCTGCCTGAAAGTGATGAGAACAATCAATTGGAAGTGAGCTCACTTACACAACAATCAAACCATGACGCAATAAAAGTGTTATTAACAATCTCAGAGAACACACCAACTTGTAATCCAAAATTGGCCAGAACACTTTTTTTGTGTGCGTTAGCATAGCAAAACAGATATGATCTTCTGACAGTTCAATTATTTTCAATTATAATTCTCTTACCCTCGTTCTTTAGGAACAGCCTTGTAGGTGTGCCTAAATGCAGGTCGGACTTCTGGAGGACAATCCGCCAGCTGGTCGACTGGAGGTTGCACATAGGCCGTTTGTGTTAACAATTCTATCAGACAAGACCCCAACTGTGTCACACAAATCATCATTCGATAAGAATAAGGTAAAAATAGAGATGATAATTGCTACTAATCCTTGATAAAAACATAATAAAATATCACTGGAAACAAACCTTAGCCTGTATATCTCGACCCCATGGCTTAAACTCTTCTTTCCTCACCATCTTTTGGACCTCAACTATCCTGTGCCTTTTAATCAAATTCTTGACACGTTTCCCCAGCATCGCTGCTTCCTTTCTCAAATCTTCCTCACCTTCAGCTACATTTTCCATTTTTTCACGTGATTTATTTTTCTCCAAGAAGTTGTGAATCCTAACCTTCACAAAAGAATCCAAAAGCAAAGGACTTATGAGGATCATAATTTATGAAAACTGATATCCAGCTTGGGAAGTAAGCTAATCATGGAATTAGGAAAAAGGATATTAAGCTATATAATCATCTTCTAGGGTACTAATGAAAGGAATGAACATATAAACATATAAATAGTCTGTTCTATAATGCTACTTAAGCCGCTTTAGTTTCTAACGACAATCAAATTGATAACCGTTCATTCATAAGCTATTAGCAAAATTAGTGGCACTTGTTCTATCCAAAACCAACAACCAGAAGAGCCAGTATAAAACAAATCAATTAAAAATTAAGTAAACAGCAATGCTACAAAAATGCTGAGTTATCAATATCATTATAAGCAAAACTGATTATTGCATTATACCCCCAAAAAACACGATATTGCAGTAACATATAAGAAGCATGCGTGCTAATGCTATGGAAACCATTAATGCCACACTTAAAATAGAGTAAAATGTAGATTGCAATCAAATCAGCAGAAGTTAATCCGCGTTAGCAACAACAGTTTCACTCACTTACCCGGAACCAACAACTACCCAACGTAACTTGAAATGAATCCAGAAAATACTAGATTTTCTTCTTTCCTCTTTTTCATTTTGATTATATCTATACAAGGTCCAATCCGATCTACATTCGGTGGCTGGGGCCGGGCTCTATTTTCTAAGGGTCATAGTACACATGGTGGAGTGGTTCCTCTACTTTACTGAATAACTCGAGGAAGTAGCTTCAGCTAAGGGGCGGGTGAAAGATTGTACTTTATTTTTGGGTGCAGGTAAACTGGTAAAGGAGAGTATGCACTTCGATCAAAATTTCTACAAACCAATGCTGGAAAAAAGCTAGGATATCTTATCATTAAAATTCATTTCTACCCAGGAGCAACCACTAAGCTAATATGAAACTAATCAAGAAAAGAGAAATAAAAAGGACAAACTAAGATATCAATATCACTATAACTCATTCTTACACATAATCAACAACAATGTTTATAACAAACAGATCAAGAAAGACACAAGTAATCAGCAATGCAAGTTAATCTGAACGAATCAAAAAAGGACTAATTAAGTACTCTGCTTAGAACAAGCTAAGATATCAACATCATTAAAACAAGAACTGATTACTGAACAAGGTAACAATACTAACTTCATTCTCAATGGCAGTCCCAATTTGAACAGCAGCATCGATTACGCGAACACACCTCGACTCCTTCCCACCCATCATCAACAGCCCCATTATCTTATGCATCACAATGACAGCCATTTTATCTGCCGGCAACGCACCAATACAAGGGGCCATATCGACCCTACGCCCCTTCACCGGCTTCTCCGACTGCTTCTTCTCAATAGCTTCCCTCAACGGCTCAAACCACCCCAGAATCAACTTCTTGACATGTGGCAAATTGGGTGCCAGTTTCTTCTCACACATTACCTTCTCCAAGTCCCTATACTCCAGCACCATATTCGCCCACGCCTCCGTCTCCGCCTTCACCTGCCTCCTCCTCATCAAACTATACCTCTTCCTCTCCATCTCCTTAAAGTCTATCTTCAGTATATGACTACTCCCGTTCCTGAACATGAGACTCTTCATCAAAAGCGACGAAATCCACGGTGGGTCACGGATAAAAATCCGGTCTTTATACTCGTCTTTCAAATTAGGATTTGGGGAAACCTGCAACTGAAGCAGAGTTTCGTGGAAATTATCGTCGGAAGAGTCGGAAACAGGGGTAGTGAGTAAATGGGTGTGGAGAGAAGAGAGTTTGAGGGATTGGGGGAATGAGGAAAGGTGAGATGAGGTGGGAATGTGGTCGTGAAGGTTTGACATGCAAATGAATTTGGGGGTAATGTGTGGTTTGATTGTGGAATTGGAAGAAAGTAGGTGAAATTGGGGATATGGTAGAATCGATGAGAATGGAGCAGTGGAAACCATGATGATGAATTGGGTCAAATTGAGGTGATTTGGGAGACAGGTATGGAGTTTGGTTAGGATAAGGATTTACAGAGGAAGGAGGTTGAAGATGAAGAAGAAGGAGAAGAACTGAAAACAAAACCTCGCATAAGCCCTACAACAACTACTATACAATAGTCAATAGTAGTATTACAATTTCTCGTCATTTCCATTTTTTACACCTTTACTAATCTGAATTTGTTACTATTTTCATGCCGACTTTCTAGGGGTAAATACCCATGTTCTTCGAAAAAAATATATATATATGCCATTATTAAAATTGCACAGATTACCTTATATTCTTAAAAATTTTAAACACTTATTTCAATTGTGGTGTGTATATCACACTTGTGCAAGTGATTTTGCTTTTTAAGCATACAAATATTACATTTCAAAAAATATATTTATTTTTTTTGTAATAAAGACGAAAAATATTAATTTAAATTATTAAATATAATAAATAATTATAATAAAATGAAAGGAAAAAAATTATAAAAATGAAAAGAAATGTTATAAAAATATTGATATAAATAAAAAAATATCAAAATTATTGTAGTGATATTATCAAAATTTATATTGCTACTTCTGAAAATATAAAATAAAAGTGCCAACAAATTTTAAGGTAGGGTTTTCAAATAATGTATGAATTATTTTTATTCCAACAACTTTTAAGGGAAATATTTTGTACCCTATTTGAAATTTATAATAATATATTTTTACTTATTTTTCAAAGAAAGATATGAAAAAAATTATTTCTTCATTGTTTACTTTCAATATCTAATTTGTACCTTAAATAAAACATTCTATTTTTTAAAATATTTAATAATTTTATTGAAAATATAAAAAATTATTATATTTTTTTACACTTTATAGAAAACTTAATTTGTTGGTCATATAAATAGTGAACTTAGAATTTTTTATGTAAAAATTGTAAGCTCACTTGCATACATGTAGAGTGTGTTACACACACCATTATTGAAGCAATTGTGCATAGTTTCCAAGAATATAAGATACATCCCGTGCAATTTCAATAACATATGGTACAACTATGTATATTTCGAAGAACATAAAATACATTTGTGCATTTTACCCACTTTCTAGATACACACCTCTCTCAAAATATGGGAGCTCACTCAAGTGCAGATACATTAGTTGAATCGTGTATTGACGACGAAAAACTATGCTTAAAGCCTGATTGGTTGTGTGTGATTGACATTTTAAACATTCTGAATTTCACAAGAGTCCCTACTTCCTAGGCACTTTGAATTGCACATCGATGTTCATTTGATATATTAGTTTGTTAAAATAGCACGGGCCTAGCAAAACTTGTTTTGGCCGGACGCACGCTACCAATCACATTTTTAGAGTGCGGTTCACTCAAGAGGATATATACAAGAACAGTTTGGCTCGATCAAACTCGAACACAAAGTAATCGTTCACCTAATTTTATCACGAGTTTTTTACGAATGTTCCGTTCATTTATACGCTCAGTTGAAAGTCAAAGAATATGCACTTAAACGGAATTAAACCCTAAAAATAAAAATTGGTTGGATACAAGTAAATTTGACCTAATAAGGAAGGTACACAAATTAATATAGTAGAAATTGCAGCACAAAATTAAATTGATACCGTACAAGAAGACATACAAGATTTGGGCAAAATATCATAATAGCCATAAACCCAATGAAGTTAGAATGTATATGGGCTTAATTAACCAATGGTGAATTACCTGGGCCAATTCCACATGACACTGATAGATTTGTTATCCAACGGGCCAAAATGTCAGATTTTAACCAAATCAGGGGAAAATTGGTTGTGGCACCCAATTTAACCCTCAAGTTTACAGAACGACTTCTAACTTCTTAACATTATCAAATAGTGACGTGTGTGTCCACAGTTTTGGACAAATATGCCCTTGAATTGGTAAAAAGTTATTAATTTTTAATTTTTTTATTACCAAGATAATATGCTTTGCTTTTTAATTTCCAACTCTAATTTTGTTGTTTCCCCATTTTATTTATGTTCAAACATAGACAACGAATTGCAACTCAGTTGGTAAGACAATTCACCTCCAACTAATAGGTCAGGGGTTCGAGTCACCCTTTAGCCGTTTAAAAAAAGAAAAAAATGTTCAAACAAAATTGAACTATGTATTTGTAGTTTTAATATACATTTTTAAAAATATTTATTTTCTCTCACATTGTTATGATATAGTCAAACTGTATATTATAGAGTCTATATACAATTTAACTAGATACGTACAATTCTATCAAATTGTATCATACAATAGGTCCATTATATAGTCTGACTTACAGAATTAACATCATCGAGAAAGCAATAATAAACATCATCGAGGTGGATATAGACAAACGGGGTGTGTAATGGACCGGGGCGGAGGGAGGGTGGTGGGGATCGGGGGTGGAGGGATGGTGGTGGGTGGTGGATCTAGACAAAGGGATAGCGGTGGGTGGTGAAGAAGGGAAGAAGGAGGGGGTGGGTGGTGGATCGGGGCGGAGGAGGTTGAGGTGGGTAAAGGTGGTGGAGGTGGGTAAAGGTGAAGGTTGGGGTGGTGGATGGGAGGCCTTTAGGTGGTGCGAAAGCGGTAGGATGGTGGAGGACGGTGGTGGTGGGATGTGAAGAGAGAATGTCCGATTTGGGTGGGGAGACGACCACTCCAGCGGTATAAGCTGAAATCTTCTCACATGAATCAAGTAGATGTCTTAAGTCTTACTACTCCCTCCGTCTCGTACTACTCCCCCCGTTCCGCTAAAAGTGAAATAATTTTTCATTTTAGACGTACCACTAAAGTAAAATAATTTTCCACATATTATTGGGCTCGCAAGTATTTTTCTATCTCAAACTCATTCGTAACCACATACTACATATTTTCTTAATAATCATGCATTTGAGATATGTTTCATTTTAAATGGACGGAGGGAGTATAATAAACTCCGTCCCGGTTAGATTGTCCCGGTTTGAAAGTACTGCTTCCTTAAATAAAAAATCTCTATCATACTTTATTCAATATTTCTCCTACTTTATTCTATCATATTTATTATTTATTACATTCTTCTCTATTTTATCACTTTTTTCTTAAAATTTATGTCCAATTCTACGGAACTTCTAATTCGAGAAGGAGGGAGTATAAACGTAAATCATTTAGAAATAGCATATAATGAAATTTATTCAAGGAACTAAATAATATTTATAATATAATTTTACTGTAAATCTAACCATTTACATTTAAAAGTAAATAGATAATTGCTTATCAAAAGAGTTAACATATGAAATTAAAATTGAAAATATGAACAAGTATTAATTATTCTTAACGTTCATTCATCCTTTTTTTCTTTACTCTTTGATGTATATTAGAAAACTTACTATTGTTTAAAATACAGTATATTTATATTCAACACCAATTTATTTTGGGGTTGTTTTCCGGTGCACACCCAAATGAGAATTATAAGTTGAAATTTGTAAGAAATTAAATTTGATTTTGGCCTTTTGAGTTGAACAAAACCCTAAGGCCAAAGCAAATTCGGAATGTTTCAAACTAGGTGGCCTTATCTAAGAAAAAGAAATGGTGAGTTTTTAGGCTTGAGTCCACTTCCCCACCATATGCTTAGAAATCCATAATTTGTTATTCTCAACTTCATTACAAAATTGTCAAACACACATGTTCAATTCTCGACTGAAAATTAGCACTATTAACCTTACTTTATACTCGTTAAATTATGGTCGACTTGATTAATTAACCCGATCGAAGCAACTTGTTTAGGACATGGTTTTCCTCTAACCACGAAAAACTCCTAATTTTGTTTAATAATCACAGTGCAGATTAATTAATGGGCAGCCATAATAATACTGGTAAATAGTTTCATTGGAACTGGAATAAATTAAGCCAAGTTGTTGCGCTTTTGGATGGTCCATCATTATGATTACTCTAAGTTAAAAGCTTGTGACATTGATTTCCCACGATCGAGCTAGCTCCATGCTTAGAAATCTCGTATCACTAGTCAATATTCATTCACCAAAATGAACACATTTTTCTTGAACCTTTTCTAAATAATTATGATGTGCATATTGTGGGCATTTTCTTGCTATAGTGATTTCAAATTTTAATAAATATTCCACCCGTTTCAGTTTGAAAGTCCAGCAGGACCTGACATAAAATTTAAGAAAAAAGTGATAAAAAGGAAGTAAGGTAATAAATTGAATGTGATTGGATAAAGTAGGGGAAATGGTAAATAAAGTACGAGAGAGAATTTTTATTTAAGAAAGTCAAACTTTTAAACTGGAATAGTTCAAAATGAAAGTGAGATTTTTAAATTGGGACGGGAGTATTAGTGTAATAGCACATGATTTATCCTTCTAAAATAAAAGTGCAGTATAGTCTAAATGTGTAGTTCAAAATGATTTGTTAATATCGTGAATTTTATCTTATCACAATTCCGTTTTAACGAGTACCAATGCAAATTGAAGGTACATAAAGATCTCAAATATCTTAAAACATCTTCTTTTATTTATTTACTTCCATTATCTCTTTTTAATTTAGTTAATTTGATTTGTAACCATAGATAGAAATAAAGGTTCACGATCCGTATAATAGGAGAACATGCCATGGCCCGAATAAACCCTGGAATGAACCTCAGGTATAAATATATGGAACCCTAGTTGTATTTTTATAGTTGATAATGAATGAAGTCACTTTACTATTGAAAAGTATGAACTCACCGTTGAAGGTCGAGATCACCTTGCAAGAACCTTTTCTCTTGTAATAGATTCCTTCCCCTCTTTTCTAATTCGTGTCAAGACATTTTTAAAAACCATTATTGTAAACGAAAAGCTTGGTACTCCGTACCACAAGTTACTCATTGAGATCACGGTCTCCAACAGATTCACAAACTCAGAAAGAAGAATTTTAAATTTATTAATTAGATGTTATACAACATAGTAGCTCGTAAACCTGAAAAAAATAAAAATAAATACTCATAGAAACGTACCCTGATAGGGAGATTCTTTCATAACATCTGAAGGATATGGACTTGAGTTACAAAACAATGATAACCGTATATAAATCCAAAATACTACCCTATATGAACCATTAAAAGTTGAACCAGCCCAATAATATTAATCCAAGATGACCTCAACAAGCACACAAAAACCGACAGACATACCAAGAACATAAAGACAGCCACATCATCTAATCTCAACACCCTAAACATGCTTAATCAACAAAAACGATCATACCTCAACAACTCATCATCCACTAATCACCTCAATAATCCAAGTTGAGTTAGGCCTAATGACATGTAAACCACAATTTGTCTCTAACACGGTTAACTTAAACACGCACCCCAGTTCACACGTGTTCCATGTCGATTTGTCAACGATCTCTGGCGCCAAACTCTATGTTCCACCCTTTAACGGCAGTTAGGCCAAAACTGGATTTTAAACATCATCAACTTCATTACATCATCTCTAACAATTCTCACACCCTATATAATGACATTTCAAACAGTATGACTCTCTCATCTTCAACAACCCCCTCTAATCCAATTCGTCTCATAATCTTCTAAATCTCGGCGAATCGTGTCAGCAGTCGAACAGTCTAAAAAATGGGATACTACAAGTTCTCAAAATTCGATCTGCTTACCTTGGTTGTAATCTTCTATGTGGTGCATTCGGAGAACGATGCAAAGATCTTGAGCGATCGCCTCTCCCTCCTTTCGTTCATGTCTGGGATTACTGACGACCCAGAAGATGCACTGGCGACATGGAACGGTTCGAATGTGCATGTGTGCAAGTGGTCGGGTGTGGGGTGTGACATGAACAGGAATACAGTTGTGGAGCTGAATTTGAGCCACATGTCACTTCGTGGGACGATTTCGCCGGCTCTATTCAACATTAGGCAGTTGGAGATTCTTGATTTGACGGGCAACTTCTTCACGGGGCGGATTCCTGTTGAGATCGGTTTGCTTCACAAGCTCCAGGAGCTCAGCTTGTCAACCAATCTACTTGAAGGTAGCATTCCAGCTGAGATGGGATCCCTTAAGCAGCTAATGTATCTCAATCTGGGAAGCAACAAGTTAGTAGGCGAAATCCCAAAGTCTCTTTTCTGCAATGGAACCACTTCTTTGCAGTACTTAGACTTGTCTAACAATTCACTTACTGGTGAAATCCCTTTGGAGAGTCAATGCAACCTTCCAGAACTGAAGTATCTGCTACTTTGGTCGAACAAGCTCGTTGGAGAGGTTCCGTTGGCTCTCTCGAATTCTTCACAACTTGAGTGGCTTGACCTGGGATCAAATTCATTATCCGGAGAGTTGCCTTCTGAGGTACTCAGCAAGATGCCACATTTGAAGTTTCTTTACCTGTCCTACAACCATTTCTCGAGTCATAACGGTAACACTAACCTCCAACCTTTTTTCGCTTCGTTAACTAATTCCTCTAACTTGCAAGAACTCGATTTGGCTGGGAACAGCCTTTCCGGGGAGTTGCCTTCTATTATTGGCCACTTCTCTTCTCTTGTTCAGATTAATTTTGATACTAATCTCATACACGGTCCAATTCCTCCACAAATTGCAAAACTTGTCAATCTTACCCTCTTGAACCTGTCAAGCAACATGCTAGACGGTTTAATCCCAGATGAACTCTGCCAAATGGAAAGATTGGAGAGGCTTTATTTATCGAATAACTCGCTCTCCGGTCAAATTCCATCAGCTTTTGGCAGAATGCCACATTTAGGACTTCTAGATTTGTCAAAAAACAAGCTGTCTGGTACAATACCAGATACCTTGGGTAACCTTGTGCAGCTAAGAAGTCTTTTTCTCTATGAGAATGAGCTCATAGGGAACATTCCTACTAGCCTTGGAAAGTGCGTAAACTTGGAAATCCTTGATCTGTCTCATAATAGTCTTGTAGGGACAATTCCGAGTGAAGTTGCTGGATTGAACAGCTTGAAGCTGTACTTGAACCTGTCCAGTAATCTTTTGCATGGTCATATCCCTTTAGAGCTGACCAAAATGGATATGGTGCTAGCGATTGATCTTTCGTCAAACAGTCTTTCTGGTTCTTTACCTCCACAGATTGGAAGCTGTATAGCTCTTGAGTTTCTCAACCTGTCTCATAATGCTTTCGGAGGAGAGTTTCCAGGACCCATCGGAAGTTTGCCTTACCTCAAAGAACTCGACGTTTCTTTCAATCAGTTCAATGGAGCAATACCTCCTTCCTTGCAATCATCAACAACTCTGAAAGTGATGAACTTTTCGTACAACCATTTCACTGGCAACATATCTGGCGAGGGGTCCTTTTCGTCATTGTCTGTCGATTCTTTCTTGGGAAATGGCAAACTTTGTGGTACAGTTAAAGGGCTGCGGAAGTGTCATGGGAGACGTGCTCGCCATTTCTTGATCGCTATTCTCCTCTCTTTAGTCGTGACACCAATATTTTGTATTGTTGGATATCCTCTAGTATTAAGATCAAACTTGAGGAACCAGTTGCCGGTTTTTAAGCCTAAGGCAATAATGGATGAGGAAGAGGCAAGCAAAGATATGAAGTATCCAAGGATTTCACGCCGGGAGCTCATTGAAGCTACAGATGGATTCAACAGTTCAAACATGATTGGAGCAGGTCGCTTTGGCCGGGTCTACAAAGGGGTTCTTGGGGATAACACGAGAATAGCCGTCAAGGTTCTGGACCCGAAAACAGGTGAAGAGATTTCTGAAAGCTTCAAGAGGGAGTGCCAGGTTCTGAGAAGGACCAGGCACAGGAATTTGATCAGGATCATCACTACATGTAGCAGGCCAGATTTCAAGGCGCTCGTGCTTCCACTGATGCCAAATGGGAGCCTTGACGACCATTTGTATCCGACAAAGAAATTGAAACAGGAATTGGACCTGGTTCAGCTTGTGAGCATCTGTAGTGATGTGGCTGAAGGGATGGCCTATTTGCATCACTACTCTCCTGTAAAAGTAGTGCACTGTGATCTTAAACCGAGCAATATTTTGCTCGACAATGACATGACTGCTTTGGTTACAGATTTTGGTATAGCCAAGTTAGTGAAAGGTGCTGATGAGGTTGTTTCTGTCCATGATTCAGCATCCTACGACTCTACGGATGGCCTTCTATGCGGTTCAGTTGGCTACATAGCGCCTGGTATGTGTAACTTTTGCTCACACCGTCTTAAATTAGCCCTCATACTCAATACTACTTGTTCTGATATTTTTCTTTATTCTTGTGTTGTAATTATCACAGAATACGGTATGGGAAAGCATGCTTCACCAGAAGGAGATGTTTACAGTTTCGGCGTTTTGTTACTAGAAATCATAGCAGGTAAACGCCCAACAGAAGTGTTGTTCCATGAAGGTTCAAGCATCCATGGATGGATCAAGAGTTGCTATCCTGGCAAACTTCAGCCAATTGTCGAGGCAGCCATCATGAGGTGTGCACCACGTGCTCCCATTCCCTATAACGAGAAGATATGGGGCGACGTGATCCTAGAGATGATAGAACTAGGTCTCATATGTACGCAACACAATCCTGCTACTAGGCCAACTATGCTAGATGTGGCTCATGAAGTTAGCATTTTGAAGCAGTACATTTCTAGCCCACCAAGCCTAAGTGTAGATGAAACTTCAATAAACTGAGCCATGTTTTTTGTCAGCTATGTATCCTACCAACAGATTGTAATCAAGCATTCTGATTATTATTAACTCACAGTCTCACAAATATTCTACTATCATTTCCAAAAAAAGAAAAACCATTAACAAAGAAAGAAACAGTGAAGTTTAATTGGACAAATTGAAACCAACCAAATGCAGCCTTTTAGTAATTTCTGAAAAGCAGATATCACTTTCAATATCCATCAGCAACATTCTGTTTATTCTAAAGTTTATCTACCAGTAAATGACTATCTTGATGTCTTATTGGTGATAGGTTTCATTATTGGTGTTGCACTTGAAGGCTAACTTTAAGCCTACCATAATGATATGCTCAAGTTTTGTGACATGGAAAGCTAAGCTATCTGGTGGAAGGCTGGAACTCTATACCCAACTCACTAACTCGTAATCGCATGACGTACAGTGCTGAAGAGATTTTCATGATTGTGCAACCGTGATTTTTGGCTTTACTAAGAAAGTCAGGATTAGAAGCCGAGCCACGAATAATATTCAACGTCAGTATGTCTAATCTAGAAACCATACGCAGTCGCCAGAAGACGCGCTCACAAGTCATAATAACATTTCCTATTATTAGTCTAGGGGTACTGTTTTTTTTGTTTCCCAAGCTTGGTTGCAATATCCTGGATGTAACTTTCAGCAGCAGCAGGACCACCTTCCACTAATCCATTGTTAACTTTCCATAATCTTACTTGTGTTCTAATTGGCAATCTACTCATGAGGCATTAGCTAATACTAGCTGGTTGTTGTTTTAATTAAATATTTAACAAAGAAAATATCAAATAGCATGATGTTATTGTACTGGCATCTCAAAATATCCTGCTCTACTGCTGAGCCTACTTTCAGGAATCAGGAAATTATCCCCCACCCTCCAAACAAACACATATCATCTGCAAGTCAAGATCATATAATCATTGTCGGAGTCGGAAATAAATTTAGAACGATGAGAACAATGCCTTAAAGAAAGAACTGTTCAGGCTCATTATATTGAAATATTGTGAACTGCTGCTGCAACTTCAAGTGTACAAAACTGACAAATAAATTTCAGGAAGTATAGTATAGAGAAACTGTTGAGGAATAAGGATTAGAGATAGTCGAAATATACGATAAAACCAGTGCCTGACTTGATAAACAGGAAGAAAGGTGTGTGGTAGGGAATACTTAACATGATTACTTGCAATTGTTGACCTGTAAAAGAGCCATCAAGAAAAACCATTGAAAGTCAGAACAGAAAAAGGGATGCTTCGTGCTTGAATGCCAGTAAAAGTGTAAAACCAATCCAAGTAGATCTTACAGATCATAAACTTAGTCTCCTCTATCAATATATCTCATTCATATCTTGTTTTGATATAGTCATAGTCATAGCAATTGGTATAAAGAATAGAGGTCAACAGGACATTAAAAAAAATACAGGTCCTTCACATAATTCAGTTTCCTATGTTCTCCTGAAGCTCAAATAATAGTGTCTGCTGTGCTTTGAAATTTGGACTAGAAAGCAGTGTCAAATTTAATCTTGTGGCAAAAAATGGAATTCATCATCTTGTAGGGATAAGATTGGAGTTTTCGCATAAAACGGGATCTATTATGCTAAAGATAATTCAATGCTAAAGATAATACAAAATGTGGGCTCATACACTTCTAGGTGACCCCAGAAGGCTCCTGAAGATGTTAGAGAACTTATTGTCTGGTAAGATCCCAAAAGAAAAGTGTCAAATCTTAAGGAAGAAAAATTAAGCTGCCTTTTGAATCATATCACAAATATAATATCTCTTGTAGTATTTTTTACATACAAAGATACATGCACTATGTTGTATGTTCTCCCACTATTCATTAGTGCAGGATTCTTTGAACATGTGCTTAGATTTCAATAATTCCATTGGAAAAAAAAAGAAGAAGGCTGATTCATCATTCAACAAAACGCTCAAATCCTTTGGGTTATAATACGATTGCTTAATGTCACATGCATCAGTCCACAAACCGGATTTATATGTGAATATGAAAATGCTTTGTGTTCAATGCAAATCAAAATCTCATATGTTATTCACACCAAATGTTAAAATTCTGAGGAGAAAATGTTACAGTAATTTATACTCTTCAGGTGAGTAGAAATAGGTCAAGCGGACAAACCTAAAGCAATCTAGTCTGTATTATGGCAGCCAATATGAACAATAAGTGCATCTTTACTAATTTCATTTAAGTAGAAGCCATGGTTAGTTCATTGCCACTTTCCAGCTTTGAAGGAGTTTCTTCTGCGTCAAGGTCAAAAGTAGAGAATTGCCTGCATAAAATTATTGTGCATTGCAAACTATTAGAACAGGCAGAAGAAGGCTTATGATATACATTATATACGCTTCTGTAATTAGTAGAGAAAGTACTGGCAGAGCATTTGTGGTTTGACAAAGAAATGAAGAAGAAGAAGAAGAAGATCCTAATCTCACAATATCCAGAACTTCTACAGATTTGTACAGGTCAGTGAAATATGCAATGGATGAGTACCCCTGAATTCTGATAGAGGGCTCGTAATGGATTCGCGCTCATAGAAGATCTCTTCACCTTGCGATTCCTGATCTCATCTGCAACATTAATCTGTTCTTTGGTCTCATTCAATAATTTCAATTAGTTCTTTCACCTTTTCTTTTTCTAGAATAGTAAAATGTCATAGAACATGCAATGTCATTGACTCATGGTCTTGTATGAAACAGAAACATAAATAATATTAGCTCAGATCTAGTCCATCTTCAACTTAACAATTCACAACCAAGTTTACATGTTATAACTTATAAGTTATAACTGACAATCTATTATCTGTGAGCTAGATAGCTCAAAACGACCAGCCTCATTACAACTAAACATGTACCTGCAGCTTGTAATGGAAAGATAACATCAAACCCAGGTGTTGTGCAAATGACCAACAAGTTACAAAAAATTACAGCAAATGTCACAACACTTACATTTTGTTCGCATGATAAACCAATCAAAGGTACAACAGGCCTCTCAAGCAACACATACTTTGATAAAATGAACTCAAAACAGGCCTCAGCACCGACAAACCAAAATAACTCGATGAGGATCATGTAAATGAAACAACATATTCCTTTTGCAAAATTCATGATTGGGAATAGATACGTACAATATGTACTGACGTGTACAACTGTGTTAATTCCATTGCATGTAGAAGCTTGAAGTAAGATAGAAGTGGTGACTTTTAGAGGCTAACACAGAATATTTGCCAGGTCAAAGCCATAAGTGTAATATTGCCAGCACGGATACATGGTTAACAAAGAATAACATAACAAAGACATCCACAAGTTTGGCGAAGGTGCCAAGCACATGTGATGGTGGTTGTGTGGTTTTTCGCAATGGCCTTTCTCAAGAATTTCACTGTTTTGTATTATGAACAAAAACTTCAATATATTAGCTCAGAGCTAATCTTCAACTTCACAAGTCACAACCAAGATCCACATAAGTTGATGGGGTAGCTACAAATTACAACTGACATCCTATGAGCCAAATAGCACAATAATGCTGTACATCAGCAATTAAGTCCAAAAGGACTAGGACTAGCTTCTTTACAACTGAATATTGACATTCTTCTATGTCAAGAGAACCTCGAATTCAGCGTATTGTACATACAACGAAGAAGCTACAATAATTTACAGCAAAATGACACAACAATTTACATTTTCAACCTTTTATGGTGTGAAAAACCCATAAAGGGTGCAAAACAGGCCTATCAAGCCATCCAAATCTTGATAGACGGGGAACAAAACAGAGCTGAAAATATACTTCTTAGCACCAACAAGCCAAAGCCAACTGATGATGACAATCCAAGTAAACAAAAGTCTTACTGTTGCAAAATTCACGTGTTGGGGATAGATATGCACAATATATGTTGACAAGTACGACTGTGTTAATTCCATTGCATGTAGAACCTTGAAATAGGTAGTGGTAGCTATCAGAAGGTAAGAGTCTTTTCCAAGTCAAATCCAAAAGTGTAACATTGCCTGCATGGATACATGGTTTGCACAGAATATCAGAATAAAGCATCCATAAGTCAAATCTCTGTACGAACAGAATATGATCCTTAAAACTGAAATTTGGATAATGAAATGAAAATGAAAGGAAGTACATAGAGTAATATTCAGAAATTTCATAGAGCACGTAAAATCCTTGCCTACAACAAGACTGTGAAAGCTGCTGAGTTCCAGGGGCAGAAATAATCCACAAGACTAACATTATAAGCATAAATGGAAGATTTTAAACCACTCGGTCTATGGAGGTCTTATACACAGTTTAATTAACTATTTTCCAGGAGCTTTTGGTTAAACTGTGGAGTATTTTTCCATGCGTTAATTGGTTAAAGGTGTTTCGAATGAGTACCTCTGACAAAGAACTTAAGGATGGCTGGTCTCTGATTGAAGATTTCTTCACTTTCCAGTGCCTAATCTCATCCTGTAACAAGGCTATCTGTTCTTTGATCTCGTTCAACAATTTCATTTCTTCCTCTCTGATAGTAGCTTCTATTGGTCTCTCAACTTCAGTTATCTCCGACGTCTGGTTAAGTGTATTTGATCTTGTCTGAGATGCTGCGTCGTTGGAGCTCGATTGAGAAACAGCCATATAGCAATCAATAGCAGCAATATTACTTGGTTTACATAAACTGTTTTCTGAATGAGCATGCTGCAATATTTTCTTTAGCCAGTCAGGTTCACCCTTATCATGAAATTTGACAGCTTCTGGATGAACAAGAGATTCTCTCTCAGGCTTCTCTATACCTTTATGTGCACTGTCCTTTAGTTCTTTAGTTGGCATTTCAGGAGATTCAAACTTCGGGGCAATTTTTGGAACTTCAAAAACATCATAAACATTTGGAGGACTGTCAATTGCACCAACTTTTGGTGGACTAGCACGGTCTCTAATATTCTTGTTAACTTCACTTCCCACAGATAGTTTTCTTGAATCACATTGGTTTCTAGTACTTAACTGAGGTGAAGGTGACCGTGTTCCATGCCCGTGATTAGATAAATTTCCTGCACTTTGTTTTGAAGAAAGAGTTGAAAGTGAACGTGACTCGCTCTTGACGCCAACTCCTGCTATTTCCAGAACCCGCTCGTCTAATTTCTTAATCTGCTCCCAGTACGAATTAATACTTCCGCAAGTAGAGTTATCCATTTTCTTGTCCGAACCCGAGCTATAATCATTTATTTCTTCACTATTTTCTTCCTCTAAAATCTTTGGAAACATATCTGCATCTGGGCTATTAAAATCCCTCTCAGTTGTCAACTTCCTCACTTTTGGTATGACCGGTGCAGAACTCCTCCTACTCAAGCTGTGAACAACTTTGTCTGAACCTAATGCTTCGTTCCTCTGCAGAAGATTTTCAGAATAAACTACTTCCCCGATACCAGGTTCAGCATAACCCATGCTTAACAACTTATGCCGATAGGCTTGGACTTGGTAATTCAAAGCAGCGACCTCCATTTCTTTCTGGTAGATGATATCTTCTATTATCTCCAAAGACTCTTCTGCATGGCACATTTTTTCCTCAGACAATCTCTTGTACTGCTCAGATTCCATCTTTATAGCAGCCTTTTCTCCTTGAAGACGCAGTATGACAGATAAAGCTTCACTGGCTGCCGAGGCTGAAGCCTCTCTCTCAGCATCCAACTCATTGTAAAGCCTCTGGAGAAGTTGTTGCTGAGAATGGAGTGTCTCCTTTAAGGTAGAAATGTCCGAATGGGACATAACCATGCTATACTCTGCCATCACACATATTTTATTCAAATACAAGAAATGCGATGCCTGATATTGAAAAGGAATCGCAATCCCAAATTTGAAAGTAACTTCCTTTAGGAGAAAGTAGAAGATAATTCTAGGCTTACAAATCTCCTTGTTTTTTTCTAGACAAGATTACGAATTTACAACTACCGCACACAATTTTACGTCTACCACCCGCTAAAATATACTAACAGATACGTCCCTATATGCATAAATTATACCTTCTATAATCGCTGGTTTTAAAGTTACATGGATTTACCTGAGTTGAGGTATGAAGCATACTGACACACTCACATCTGATTGAGATCTCTAGATCAATTTATTCCTAAATGGTGACAATTTGGCAATTTGCAGTGACATATAAACATGCTAACAGTTATAAAAGCAACTTCTGCAGGTATGGATAAGTATGAATAACCATGGCCAGATAATGATCTTTAGAACTAATTCACACTAATAAAATTGATAAAACATCAAAGATAATTCTCTCTATTTCCTTGTTTTGACAAACTAAAACAATCACTTTGCAAATGAAAGGCTGCATAAAACATACACCTACCCTCCACCAACAAGATAGTCATAAGTAGGGGCTAAAGTACTTATCCATGTGACAATAGGAAGCTTCAAATAGTGGTAAAACACAAAAATCAAATGTTATGTACAAGAAACAGAGAATATTCACAAACACAAGAAAACAAACACAGGCATAAAGAAATTGTCATTACCTAATATTGTGCAGTAAAGATCTGAATGATTCCAAACTTTGCAGCTTAAATAACTTTCCTTCCCAAGATTGGCAACACAAAGATCAAAAACCCAAACCTGAAATAGCCAATGAAAACAGGAAAATAATATTTTGAAAGTGAAAGGCAAAAAAGAAACCGACTTTAAGCAAATTCTTAGGTGGGATTGTGAATGAAATGCTGAAATAGAAGAATCCCACAAACAAGTGAAAGTGAAAGATGCGGGAAGAAGAAGGATGAAGTTTCACTTCTTTTCAACGGTTTCTTTCTTGATTTTGTCTTCTTTTTTACAAAAGGAAACTGCACTTAGATATCATTTTTAATACCCCACAATAAATTCAGAAAGGGAGTAAATGTCAGATCTTTACCAGGAGATTTTGGCACGAGGAATTGGGTTTTTAATATTAAATTGGAAAATTGAATTTTGTGTTTCTTGAATGTAATTCCAAGAACCCTAATTCATGTTGCCAAAATCAAGATCAAGAACTTTTTATTTTAGTAAAACAAAACTTTACTTGTGTATGTTGCCACAAGATAGGATCTACTACTGATTGTGTTTTGTTACATGAGGTGAACATAGAGGGTGGATTTTGTGTGGTTGCCTGAAAAATTATCCATTAGACACTAAAAATTGATGTAAAATGTAAATTCATATATATATTTATATTTACATTTAAAAATATCATCTCCTTTAAAATTTCAAATTAGATAATTTATAAAAAATTTATCCGCAGTTTAATAAGACTTGATAATAATACAAGGGATTTTTACCAGGGAGTATAGTATCATTATGGTCCACAAATATCATTGTCACAATTTTGAAGCTCCACTTTTGAGAAGGAATCATTAGCAATGCTTTTAATTTTGAAACGCTGTTATTATGAGTTGATTGAACAAAATCATTACACGTGGGGTAAAATTAATGGCTCCAGTAATGAGAGAAATGTTTTTAATGATATAATCTAAGTATTTTATAATGTCAGACATTTAAAAACATAAAGTGTCACTGCTGGGCCGATTCTAACGGCTAGATATTAGGGGGTCGGGCCACCCCCTGACCGACCAACGAATTGATCAGATACGCGTTCTATCACAATCATATCCGTTTATGAGACTTATTCAGTTTAGTACGGTCGGACTCTTTTCGAGGGGTGATTCTATTAACAGTATCTCCTCTCATCTCACTGATATCGCTACTTATCGGGTATAAGTTGCAACGGAAGATATCATCTCACTGTCATTGTATTCTTTCTTCTTCTCTTCCTTTAGCCTACCAAGTGTTTGATGAAATGCCTGATTGAAAGTGTTCTCAAGAATACTTCAGCTTGCATTATCCTACCTGTCTAACATACGTATGCCTATTCAACCTTCAATTACAGGTACTTAAATGGACGTTGGTCATCATGTCTTAGACGGAAATGCTGACGCTGTGGAGTTTTGCCCCAACGACTCCTTTCATAATGTGCTTGCAGCATCCACTTACGTGCTTCAGGAGGGTGATAAGCCGAGTCGATCAGGCAGCATAGCGCTCTTTCATGTTGACGCTGATGCTGGCAGGCTTGAGTTGGTGCATAAAGTTGACACGGCCGGCATATTTGATATTAAATGGAGTCCGGTTTCAGCGCAGGGCTCTCTTACCCATCCGTTGCTTGCTCAAGCTGATGCGGATGGTTATGTAAGAGTTCACAGCTTGCAAGGTTCTGTTTCAGATGGTTTGGAAGCTCAAGGTATGTCCTAGTTTAAGTTTCTTTTGTGTACTGTCTTAAGTCTTAATTGTTCTTGTTATTTTGCATTCATTGGTGTGATGGTGTCTATTGTCACTTGTTTTTTCAAGATTAAGAACATTGATATGATTTCACTAAATGGCTAAACCATGTAAATATTGCCTTCTTTGATTACCTTTTTATGTTATAATGCTTAAAGCTTTTAAATTTACGTACAACAAAATCATGTAAGTTACAACCAAATGAGGCACAGACGCACACAATACAGAGATTGCAGAAAGTAGCTGACTTTTATGTTTTTATGCGGTTTTTATGTTTTCATGTTATAATTTGATTGGTACATGTTAACTAATTTACTCTATTTCTGCGGTTTTTATGTTTTCATGTCTGTGCTGCCTTCTATAAGACTAAATGTACTCAAACACTTTATCTTCCTACATGCCTAATTGACTATCTATCTAAAATTAGAAGGTCATTTGTGTGGTGATAAATATAATAGGAACTGTTGTATCCATGTCCTTCTAGGTCTCCTTTCATTTATCCTTACAAAACATATTATGCTGACTGCTTTAAGGTGGAACTGAGAATTGTATATGATGAGATCTCTTGCTCAATGCAGGGAACTACCTGACTGAGGTGTGTAGCGAATCCATCAGCTCTTCTATGTGCCTCTCGGTTGATTGGAACCCGTCTGCTACATCCATGGCAGTTGGGCTTTCTGATGGATCAGTTTCCATAATCTCACATAGTGAATCCCAGCTATCTATAGTACAGGAATGGAAAGCTCATGAATTTGAGCTGTGGTATGCTTCATTTGACATCCAGCAGCCAATGCTAGTGTATACAGGGTCGGATGACTGCAAGCTCTGTTGCTGGGATTTGCGAGAAAATCCTTCTAATCTGGTCTTCAAGAATACCAAAGTTCACACAATGGGAGTTTGTTCTATTGCAAAAAGCCCAAGTGACCCGAATACTCTTTTGACGGGTAGCTATGATGAACAACTGAGGATATGGGATGTAAGATCAACCTCAAGGCCCGTAAATGAGATTACAGTAGGTTTAGGTGGGGGTGTCTGGAGAATTAAGCATCATCCGGTTATACCAGGCATAGTTTTAACAGCTTGTATGCACAATGGATTTTCTATTGTTGAATTTGACGGGAATGGAGCCCAGGTAGTCGAGACGTACGAGAGACATGGTTCACTTGCATATGGAGCAGACTGGCAAAGGGGAGATTTGGTTGAGGGTAGAAGGAAGAGCGCAGCAATTGCAACCTGCTCATTTTATGATCGCCTCCTCTGTGTATGGAAACCAAAATATGATTTATTTGTATAACTTGCTAAGCTTTGTTTTGAGTAATGTCACAAGTGCAGTGCTTCTCAATATCTGCAATAGTATAATTTGCATTTTAGTTTGAAAGACCAACACAACACAAATGTAATTCCTCCTGTTTGATTCTGATTTCAGAGAGAACACTGAACTATGATACTTAGAACAATAATACTTGGCAGGAAGAAAAGCTAAATGGATTCTTATTACATGAAACTGCAGATAAACAATACAGGTATCATTACGAACAACGAGTATAGAAACATGGTTGGTTATAGGGACTAGAAGGACCTTTAATACAATATACAGCAGCGTAGCGCAGGAAGAAAAAAAAAACTAAAAAGAAATGAAGAAAAGGAATGGCCTTGCTATTAATCAACTGGAACTTCTACTTCCATCTTCAATCCAGAACTTCCAAGAATCTGTTGGAAGAAACAAAAGTTATAACTGTTAGAGCTGGTACATGAAAGGAGAAACAGTATACAGGAACTTCAAGTATCAACATCACATATCATGGCAAAGAAAATTATGATTGAAAAAGTTGATGCGCCATTTGTGTAGCAGTTGTATCAAAATACTATCTGGTGAAGAAAATACAATATTTACAAAATCTTGATCAGGAAAGTCAAACAGTACAAGGATAAACTTCTGTAGTTACAGAAGTACCAAAATAAGTGTAAATTTGAAATTACACGCTACAATCACCATAATGTTTAACTGTCTAAGGATCCATTGATAATCAAAGTGATGTCACTGTGAAGTGTTCCTTAATACACCGTCTGTATAATCTAATCAATTGGCTGAGTTTTTAGTTAGTCAATTATGAACTTTGCAAAAAACACACTGATGTTTCCAAATATGAGTGTAACCCAAGTGCAATCAAAGAACACAGAGGCGTATATGATTCAGGATTTCTGGTTGAAGATTTTGTCTAGCGGTTACTAGTTTCTTTCTATATATGATTAAACTATATCAACAGATTCACTACAGAAGGTACTTGCAGGAATTGTGATGTAAAAGGTCCAATAACCAAGTAAGTACTGTCGTTGCAGTCTCAGGCTCTCAGGTTCTACATGGAACTATCCAGCAAGTAATACAAACTATGAGATTTTTACATCCAACTACCTTTATAGATGACATGTTTTCATATAGATCCTAATGATTTATAAATTACACTTACATCCAAATGCTCTTCCATGTTTGACTTTCTATTGAAATACTTAATTTCTTATAAATTTATAGTAAATAAGTTACTTCAAAATTAAAATATTGGAGTATGTATATGGTACTAATTTGATCCAGCACAATGAGTCTTTAAAGAGAATTCTTAAGATTGGATAGGTCAAATCAGACTTCCTACACATACTAGTAAAAGAGAGTATGAAACAGTAAATTACAGGATATGAAGTCCAGAACTACTTCTCTTCTACTAATTTCAATACAAGATGCTTCGACATGCAACAATAGAAATTACCTTCATAAAGTCAGCTTGTACCAGAAGAGAATCCTTCGTGTAGCCTGCTTCCTCCAGCACTTGGGTGAGAACTTTCTGTTAATTAAAGAATGAATACACGACAACTTAACAATGACCATGTTGAATATGAAGTATAACGAGACTCAAGGGGATGAAAGCAAGATGGCTAACCTGCCGTTGCTGTTCAGATATAAATTGACCAGTCAAATCACGCATTATGTCCAGCATTTCATTGAATGTGACTCTTCCATTACCATCAAAATCATAAACCTTAAATATAACTGCACAAAGGAGACAATATGCTAAGGCATAAACCCTGTACATAACAAATTGAAGTTATGTGAATATTGTTTTTCTTTTCATTTCCCTCAAGCCTTACATTCAACTTTTTGCTGGAAGGTAGCTCGAGAACTGAAAGCAGATAGGAATGCCACAAATTCCGTAAAATTTAAGCCGTCCACCATCCTGAGCAATCTCTGGAAACACAAAAAGAAAGCAGTAATAATCCAACCTGAGCAACTAACTAATACTAATCCCATCATGCATACAGTGAGTAGATAAGATATGGCCATACAGTAAACATAATGTTGTACTTATAGTAAATACTAATGCAGATTGCAGAATGATGATTATTGATGAGATGGTGTAGCAGTTTACATCTTACAATTTCCAATTCCCACCATAATATATGGCAAATTGATTAATTGTGATAAAAATTGGTTGAACGAAAGTGTTTGATCGATATGATAAAGAAGCACATTACAACTTACAAGGTATGCGTGAAATTCGAATCACAAGCACCAAAATTGAGCAACCAAATCCATATGAATAATTGGTCAAATCAAAGTGTCCCATTCTGATCATGAACACTAGCTAGGGTGAATGCTAGATTAAATTATACTAGTATGTATCTAGAATAATGCAAGTTCCTAAATCCTAACTATGAAGCTATATCGATAAACGAATCAACTCATGTACATCTAACATAGAACAATTACAACATTGATACCAGAAAAACCCCAAATCCTATGATCCTATCCTTGTTCAGCTGCTCAACCTTAATATCGTTAAAAAGAAAGAAAAATAGTACTACTACAAAATGTACAACTCCGAAAAATACGAGTCGAGTGGAGTCGAATATATAGGTGAAGGTAAAACCTGAGAGAGTGGATTGACGGCAAATTCAGGAACAGTCATGAACTCATCAGCGGAAATAAAGCCGCAGGAATTGCGATCCAGCTGACAGAACCTCTGGTACAAGGACACAATCTCCTGCTGCGAAACTGAACACCAATTTATATGAACTCATCACCGGAGATAAAATGTATTGTTTTCAAGTATGATTTATAGGAAGCAGCAATTTGATTTAGGGAATGACTGAATTTGAGAAAATGCTTGATTTGCTCAAGAGAGAGGAGAATGACGTACATGTGTGATGACAGTGCTCTTGAACATCTTCTATGTCGTATTGAGTCAGCATCGACGAGCTGTTCCCCATCTTTCTCCCTTTCTTTGCTGTTTGCTCAGAGAGAGGAAACGAACAAGAAGAAGATGAATTGAATTGAATTGAATTTTTTGGTTCAGAAACTTGATCTGCGTGCCTCGAATACTCCGTTTACTTATTTATTTCCATACTTTTCTTCTACTCAAAATGTAGCTATTACAGGGGCCTTTATGTAAATAACCCACCCGACTCGACTCGACTCGACTCGACTCGTTTCTTCACCACCTCTTTTCATACCCATTTCTTCTTTCTCTACAAGTACTACAACAACAACAGTGATTCGAGCATTATGTTATTCGGGTAAATGGAAAGAGGCCAATGACTTGATATATGAGAATGACATGATGGTCATCCATCATATCTCTTCAGATATTATTACGTTTTAACACATTGACATATGCTTTTTACAAGAACGGAAAGCTTAAAGAGGCGGATCATGTGTGGAGCTAATGAAGCAGAGAAATGTCTCTCCCCCTGATATTTTTACGTACAATGTGCTCATCAATTAATATTGTATTCAAGGTGAAATGAAAAGGGCAAAAGAAATATTTAAGTTGGTTCTTGATTCTTGTTTGAGGCCCGATCTTGTCAATTTAGAATGAAATTTTTATGTAGACAAATTCAAATTTAAATTCTAAATCAAACGTTCTATATATCTTTTTTCAGGAATGCAAAATTCAAACGATTAACTAACAAGATGAATAACTCATATGCATTATTCTAATGTTACTTATAAGACGATTTTTAAATAATTCATTTAGGGACGACGTATATTATCAATAAAATTATGCATGTTATGAATTTAGATGCTTATAGAGTGGTCGGTTGTAAAGAGTTGGAATTGTATGTAGGAGATGCAGAGTTCGAACTCCGACAATGCAACCTAACCAAATTAGTTCTACACATATGAGGATATTTCGATTTAGAGTAACCTATGTAAGAAACCATCTCAAAAAGATTAGATTAAACATTACACTCTTCGATTTAATAAAAAGTTTATAACTTGTTACTTTCTTCAATGAAGATGAGTTGAATAAATAAATATTTTGTAATAGAAATTATATTGATGAAGTTGTAAGTTGAGTTTAAAGTAAGAGATCGAATAAAATGATGATAAAGTAGAAAAAAGAAATAATAAAGAATTATATACTAGAGTAAAAAGTTTTCATTTATGGAGTTAGGAAATTTCTAATATAATTCAAAAAAAAAAAAGGTGATGAAGTTATTAAAAGAACAGAGGGATTACATATTTATTATATACCTTGCATGTTTAAGTATAAATATCATATGTTTTAAAATACTATATAAAGCCGATTTATTATATACACGATATTTGAAGTTGAAATATGCAACGTTCATCTGATTTTTGTATTTTGGAAAAGTTTTATCCAAATAAAGTATAAATCTATCTATTACTATAATATAAAAGGAAAGAGGTTCTGTAGTTAGCGGACTAACTTTTATTTTTTTTTATTTTATCCCTCATTATAACTATATTTATCCTCACAACATTTTATATGATTTAATCTTATTAAAATTTTTATTATAATAGATAATCTATTATAATGTGAATTATTATTATTCTAATAACTTTTTAACAATATTAATAAGTTGAAAGTTTGCACGTGAGTACTGCTTTGTCAATTTTATAGTAAATATAAGTAAATTTACAAGTTCTATCACTTTACTCACATCACCGAAGAATATCAATTTTCCACCATTTGGCTCACTCAACATACAAAGTTACAAACTAAAGAGGACGAAATCAAAACCCTTGAAAATGTCGCAACCATCTGGCACAAAGACTTCCGATGATCAAATCGTAAGCAATTTTCTTCACTTCCGTACAGTTAGATTTCCCAATTTTACGAATTTTGTGATTATTCGTCTTCTATTCGTATTCAGAATTGTGACAGGAATCTAATGGTGTTACGAGAGTTGATTTTCAGATTCGAATGTATGCCTTTGTGTATGATTTGGTGGATATAACTTATAAGCTTGTTACAATCTCATTAACTTAATTGTTATCTGAAATGAACAACTTAAGCCACTGGTATGAGTTAGGTATACTGCATTTAAGTAGAGCATTCGTATTGGGATGGTAGAGAAGGTTAGCCGATTCGATCTCTATTCGTCTTGAGCTGTGATGCTATGCTATGCTCTTTGTCTGTGTTCTCAAGTCTTATAAGTTGCACTTTATGTGCAATGGGGTGTTATGATATGCCTGATTTATTAATTTACGATGGGGGGAAAGATAATGCCTGTCTTTTTTTATGTTTGAATTGGATTATATACGTAGTTATGTGAGGCGGAATAGGCTTTATTTGCCGAATATCACAAAAGGAGCAACTTGCACCTTTGTGGGTAATTGCTGGTGAGTTCGTAATGTAGCATGGAAAAATCGGCAAGCTGGACTGCTGGGTTACAAAAGAAAAAAGTTATCCGCAACTTTGGATAATGTCTCCAATTTGATCTTAGTTCGCCAAATAAACCCAAATTATTATTTAGTTCTATTTGATAATCTAACTACTTGCTTTCTACAAATCAAATTAAATCAAGTAGCTGACAGTCCATCTTTGTCTCGGTAGAGTCTGTCAGTAGCGCCATATAAAAATTCTTGTAAACTACTAAAATGAATATACTTGGGCAGTAGCTTTTAGATTTAGCAAGTTATAGAGTATAGGGATGGGGCGATGTAGCCAAAAAGGCACTGGATTGTGATCATTATCAAAAAAATTATGCGTTCATATTCACCCTTTTGAGATTTGTTGTGTTCTATTTTGATGTTACCAGTGTCCAATTTGATGTTATCAAACATTTTTACTAGTTCTACTAGTACTTACCAAATTATACAACATATATAATTGCCGACAAGGCATTAACAAAAGAGAGTTAATTTATGGATTGGAAATAGTTTAAAAGTGAGTGCAAGAGAGATTTATCCTTTTTATACATCCATATAAATACTGGCTTATGGACTGAAAAAAGTCCAAGGTCAAAGGTCTTTCCATGTTGATTTCGCCTATGCAATTCGTGTTTATAAAACTGAAAGCTGGGGAAAGTGAGAACAAATTGAGTTTTCGTTCAGAGTATTCAAATAGCACCACTATTTTAAGCTATGCTTTGCCTGCTACAGCTGTTACATTAAAACAAGATGATGGAGGTTTCAGGCTGTGGTTTGGTGCTGCTTCGCTCTGGTACTAGTGTTGCTAGTTAGAACAGTACAAGCAGGGACTTGAACAAGTCTTGCCAGGGTTGTTCCACAAGATCAAAGTAGGAGAAAAGTAAGAAAGTCCTCATTTCAACCTTGGCAGAGGTGACTGGAAATAAGGAGAAATCGGTCCTTTAAGACACTCGTGCGCAAGCTAGACGACTGCTGAGGAGAGGTTTTTCAAAAAGAGAGACGGGAGAAACAAAAGTTTGTTTGTGCTGTTCTTAATCGAGACAGTTGTATTGTTTGAATTACTGGTCTAGATAAATGCAATATGTGCGCATTTGTCTTTCAAAATGATATAGGAAAGATTTAGTTGCATTGTATAAAGACTGCGTGTTAGGTTTGCACTCCACATAGTGATTTATTTAGGCCATGTTTACCATTAGCGTTTCAGTTAGCTTTTTCTGCTACATGAGTTTTTTTTGATAAAAAGCTCGATATCTGAACACATAGCTTTTTAAACAAGCTAGCTGGTTTGAAAAGCTAATCAAGTTAGCTTGTTGGAAAAAAAAGATACCTGACAAGTTACCAGCTAGATTTCCAGCTACCAGCTACCTTTTCAACTAGTTTTTGCTAAACAGAGCCTTCATAATGTGATCAGTTTGCCGCAACCAATAATTGAAGTTAATGTGAATCATATGATCAACTTGCAGGCAATGTATATTCGTGTAAAGAGAAACAAGACAACCTACTTTGTGCAATGTCTACCAAGTGAGACGATTCTGCAGCTCAAGGAGAAGTTGCATGAGCTCATTGATCATGCTGTTGTGGACCAGCGTCTTATACTTATGCCAGATATGGAAGTCTTAGATGATTCAAAATCTCTTGCGGACCAAAAGGTCTCATTTCTATATGTACAATAATAGAAGTGGAATGGAATCTGAATGTAGTTTGTTGTTGTGCTGAGACTAACATTTCTGATTATTTCCATTTCAGGTTGAAAATGATGCTGTTGTTGCACTGACTTTGAGAAAAGGTATCTCACTTTCTATCACTCCGGTGCTGATATTTCTTTCTTTGTTCTCGAGTCTGTGTTTTCACTAATTGCCAGAAAACTTAATTGATTATATAATAGTATATTACATGCAATGCTTGTTAATAAAATAAATTGCACAAACTGTTTTGTTTGTTCAATATGGTTTGGAACTGTGAAGTAAGAACCTCAGATTGACGAATTGCACTTCAGTTTAGCAGCAATGTAGACAAGTCCATTGAGTCTTAAATCCTTGATTCAATGTATGGTCTCTTTGTTGCTCTATGGGAAGTAAGATTTGAACTTGTAATTGATCAATGTTACAATATTCAGTACTTTTTCTTTCAACTTTGACTTTTTGTGTAATTCAAATTCTGAACTAGAAAGTGAAACTCTATAAGTCTACCTTAAATTATATTACTACACGAAATGCCTGGACGGATTAGGTGGTTGAAGAGTTTTCATTTGAGTGAGTGGTGCATAAAGGTGGGCAGGTGCATATTCACAGAGCATTACTACTTAATAGGAGAAATTTAGATAGTACACGACTATTCTGCGCAATGTTAGCACACCGATGTTTGTTTACTTGGTTAGATTGTCCATGTTGAAGGTGGTGTGTTTTGTGATCTGTGCATTTTACCAAGTGACATCTCACTATAGAGAGCTCGCAAAGACAACAAAACAGACAACACAAGTCTTAACAAACAGGATAACC
>JAYMSP010001027.1:0-37276 GCA_036897095.1 Plantago elongata | reverse complement strand
TGACAACATAAAGTCCACGGGAACATCTTATCGAATAATTCAAACAACCAGATAATTAATTCAATAAATGCAATGCCAAATAAATATCATATCTCATATAATAAACAAACTGAATGTAATCAAGTACATATCAATCCCGATAATGATTATCTCTAGGACATACGTACTTTCAATAATCTTGAACCATCTCACAGTTTCACCAACTGGTCCACCTCATACTTTCACAAAGAACTTGAAAAATCTCAAGAAAGCCCAAATTTTAAAGCATATAATTTCTATGATTACTAATATCAACTGGTAAGGTAACAAAGCTGAATTATAAGTTAAAGCAAATATTTACAGTCTGATGGGCATGGTCAGGAAAATTCTCATCTCACCAATGAATCCATCAACTATCTGCCTGCTACCAAGACGACAACTTGAAAACATACTGATAGGAGTAAAGAACAAATCAGAGCTCCACGTTATTAACATTACCAGATTTTCTTCCAAGGATTTCCATTCGACTTTTTTGAAAGTACTCTCTTTGTTCAGGGTCCATTGAACTCAAATCTTTCATCATGATGCTAGTATCTTCTCTTTCCCGCTCTAATTTGAGCTTTTCGTTCTCAATATGATACATCAGCTGCAGCTTTTCGCTCTGAATCCGGTTTGCTTCTTGAGCATGCAAAACCTGTGCTTTCTTTATTTCAAGGAACTCATTTTTCTGTTTGTTGGCTAAGTTAATTTTCTCTATTTTCTCAGCACGATCTTTCCGTTTTTCATTATTAAGCTCTGATAGGGCCTTTGTAAATCCAGAAACATCAGTGAGCAAGTTCTTGAACGATCTCTTCTTTTCTCTAGCATCTTTCTGACCTATCTGTTCATTCCTATTATCTCTACTCAGTTCATCATCTTCACCTAAACTAACAGCTTCCGGATTCAAAGTACAAGAAGGCCCAACGGACTTCCTTTTAGTACCGGATAGCTTTTCACGTTTCTTCCATTTCTCTTCATCCCTCAAAAGATCCCAACAATGATCGAAGCGAAAAGGACTCTTGGTAGCATCATAATACAATCTCCGTGCTTCTTGAATCTATAAAATACTATCAACATAAGCCATAGACCACAAACCATGGTTAAACTTTACAATTAATTTAAAAAAATTATATTGTACTTACATTATCTCCGCTATTAGTCCCACTACCATTTCGTTCTTCTGCTTGAGTTACGAAACCACAAAACTTACTGACTGCATGTTGAATGACACCCCAGCGATGGTTCAAGGAGCTGCGACTACGAATTTGCCATTCCTTCTTTTTCCCTTGTATATAGTAAGTTTCAAGTCGTTGCCAAAAGCGATCCCCTTTCGCATTTCCATTAACAGGGTCCAAGCTAGTATTAAGCCAAGCCAATACCAACAACTTATCTTCTTCCACATCAAAATTCTTTCCACGTTTATCTGAACTCACTTCTACAACACTAGCCGTAGGCACCATCTCAAAGTTGCAATTCTCCACACCTTGTGTGCCTTATTGCAACAGAGAGGAGATAAGGAAATTGCCGTTCTCAAAATCCATTCCTAAATTTACAAGAAAAGGTTACAAATAACCACCATACATCGTAGACACTACATTTAATTGAAAAGAACCAATAGGTTCCATTTATAAAATCAAGGAAACCTGAATACAGTACTAAGGAAGAAGCAGCAGCAGAACAAAGATCAAGAGAAAGCCATCGAATTCAACTAAAAGAACCTGAACTCTGTTCATTGACGTACAGAAAGTAGTCGAATCCGACAGGAAAATGAAGAAAGAACAATAGAGAGTCCTGGTCCTAATGATCAATATATGATTGGTTAGCCACCCAAAAAGAAAACCTTTCTTTTCCCTGAGTTACAGCTTCAAACTTCTCTTGTATAGAGCTTAACTTTTTCTACAATAGTTCGAATGAAAAACCTTTTTTACAGCTAGAACAGCTAGTTTATACAATTATCACATTGTAAAACAAACTATTGCCATCCCAATTAGCGTGAGACTTCTGCAATTTAGCTCTCCTACAGTGAAACCTTTCTACAGGTTACAAACACGACAAAAGCTTAGGCTTCTACAATTAGTATTACTGTGACAAACCATTGCTGTCCCAAGAAATTCATGCTGTTTAGCAGACAGATTATAAACTAAACCAGCTTTCTATCTAATCTACCCATAAGTAATTGATGTACAAGTTAGAGCATTGAGAGAGAGAGAGAGAGAGAGAGAGAGAGTAAAGAAGGGATTTTGATGGAATCCACGAAGTGAAACTCACCTGTGAGCACTCATTTTTTACGCCAGGCGAATTGTTTCCGATGGCCGGGACTAATTTAGGGGAAGAGAAAACAAAACTCATCGGTGCCATAATTTAGGGGATCTGGTTTTTGTTCACCACGTTTTTCTTTTATTATTTTAGTTATTGTGATTCCTATATTTAGAACTTTCATTAATTCGTGGGCTCACCTTTACCAATTCTTTTTGGTTAACAATTAACATCTTAATCTTTTTCTTAAGTGCCTTATTAACAATTAACACCTTAATACCATATTTACCGTTAGATTTTCATATAATTTTTCATCAACATAATTTTTTTCTCATTAAAAAACTCGTAACGTGAACGTTCAATTTTTTAAACAAGCTAGCTGGTTTAAATCATAAAGACTTATATTTAATTAACAATTAACATGTTAAATTTTTACAAAATATATTTTTTCGTTATATTTTTTATGATTTAGATCATCAGAGGTACTAAATGAATTGATAAATATCTTGTAAGAGTTACAAAAATGCACAATTATGATAAGAAAAATTCATTTATAATGTTTAAAGTATGAATATACGTGATAGACTCACATATTCTCCTATATTTTGTTTAAAATTGTAGGCCATCACAATATTGTATATTATACATCCAGTTATCTCACATTCGTAAATTATATGATTTTACTTTGTAGTTTCTTTTCTTAAGAGGTTAGACGCTTCATGAGTCGCAACCAAGAGTAAACGCATGCCACCTGATGTTTAAAGCAATACATTCACACCTCTTATATGGTTTTACTTTGTGGCTTCTTTTTTTAAGAGGTTAGACGCTTCATGAGTCGCAGCCAAGAGTAAGCGCATGCCACCTGACGTTTAAAGCAATATATTCACACCTATCAATGTAAATCCTCAGTTGAACCTAGTCAAATGAATAACTTATCCTATTCAAATATATCTCAAGGGAAACTTCAATTTTTGATCAAATTCACACTGCCACGTACATAGCGGACAAACAATCATTTATGCTAATACAAACGCCTACATTCCCGACCCATCTTAACCTCCCATGAGAGTCGGATTGTACGAAGTAGGGCTGCTCATTTCATCCGGATCCGCAAACTCGATCCGTTTATCCTCTAAAACGGACCGGATCGGATCGATCCGTTAATAAACGGATCGGATCGCGGATGGGATTTTTCTTCATCCGTTTTGAACGGATAAAACGGATAAATCCGTCAGATATCCGTTTACCCGTTAGACCAAGGGTATTATTGTTATTTTACATTTTTACCCTAAGTCTCTACTCCTATTAGCAGCCGTTTCTACTCTTCTTCTCCATTCATCTACAGTTCTATTCCCCTTCCAGCCTTTCATCGTCAGAAGACTCGGAAGTCGGAACTCAGAACCCGCCGCGGCGCCGCCGTCTTCTTCTCCATTCGTCAGAACTCGGAACTCAGTGTCCACCGCCGTCTTCTTCTCCTCTCCACTCGTCCGCTGTCGTCAGTTCGATTTGCCGTCTCTTCAACATTGTAGGGACGAACGATGGTGATGGTGGCGTCGATCAAAGTGAAGGGAGGAAGAAGAAGAAGAGTGAATTGGAGCTGGAGCCGTGGCGAAGTAGTGGTTGAGCTAAAGGAGGCGGCGGAGAGCTCGACGGCGTGGTTTGAGCTGATTTGGGGAGAGAGCGTAGAATTGGATGAAGAAGAGGGGTTTTTTGGAGCAGGCGTGAAGAAGACTACTTCTTCTTTCCCTTTCTCTTTTTCTTTTCTTTTTATTTAAATTTACTGGATACGATTCTGTTATCCGGCGGATTTATCCGTATCCAGTCCGTTCGGAATGGATTGGATAACGGATGGACTATTTTTCCATCTGTTTGACCGGATATCCTGTCAAACGGATGCGGATTGATCCGTATCCGTCCGTTGCGCAGCCCTAGTACGAATCATTATTCAAAATATATTCAATCATTCATTAGAAGATATTACTAACAAATAAATATATAAAGAATGAATTCTAATGTTTCACCCCAATTAAAATTTTAATCAACCAAAACAATCAAAAGCAAACTTTCCAACACAAATTGTTTGGATAAGAAAAAAAAAACGCGACCAAGCAAGAAATTGGACAATTCATTTATTTATCGACTCATATCAACTAAAATATTGAAAAGTCGAAGTCGATCACTCGAACTTGTGGGCTCGGGAGACGCTTATTCCAATTCTCACTACAAACTGTGCAGCTACCTGTTTACACATGAATCAACAAATTTCCTTCAACAATGTACAAAATTGATCATCTGTAGCTATCACCATAAAAGAATTTCCACTAAGACCTGTAATCAACTCTAGAACAAGAAGCCTTCAGGATTGGAAGTTCCAACAGTACCCTTACTCCAATCCACGTGGCGAAACGGCATTGACAGTCCATGAACCACAACTCTCTCATTCCACACCAGATCAAACCTCCTCACCTTCTGATAGTTGATCCTCACCGGCCTGATCGGACTTTCATCCCCCGCCGCCGTTACCACCACGCTCCGCCCACCATCCAGAGTCGGCAACACCGTTCCGATCTCACAATCCTCCATCCTCACGATCCGATTCGGAACAATGTGAAACCCTAGGTCCGCCACATACGCCTCTCCTTCTCCACCATCAACGAAGATACTCTCATCGTCTATCGCGAACACCGTCATCGATTCAAGCTGAGCAAGCTCCGACAGCCTCAGACTCAACGCCATCG
This sequence comes from Plantago elongata, assembly GCA_036897095.1. Lineage (NCBI taxonomy): Eukaryota > Viridiplantae > Streptophyta > Magnoliopsida > Lamiales > Plantaginaceae > Plantago > Plantago elongata. Next base: position 32,264 of record JAYMSP010001027.1, on the reverse strand, counting down.
CGACGATGCTGTAGCCGGAACCGCGAAGCTTCGACATGGCGAGCTTCAGCGCCTGGACGAGATTGGGGATCGGGGCGATCGGCGGTTGATTTGGGAAATTGAGAGTGTTCATCGACTCGATTGAGCACGAGGATGCGGATAATGGAGAAATGAAGCCTCGGATCGAGTGGATCACAATGAGGCCGTTGTTGAATTGATCTGGATTTGCGATCTCGTTGCCGTTGATGAAGATTTTGGCTGGTGGAGCGGAAGTGGAGGTGATTGTGAGACAGTGGTTGGGGGAGAGAGTTTCGATTTTTGTGGCGAAGGCGAGGGATCGGAGGTGGCGAAGAGGGTAGAGTCCGATGAGAGAGTGTTGGAGGAGGAGGAGGGTGGTGGAGCAGGAGGGGCAGGTGGAGAGAGAGGAGGCGGTTGGGGCGAAGATGGTGATCGGAGTGGGGAGGGTGAGGTTGGCTGCTGCGGAGGAGAGGGCGGTGTGGCCGAGGGTGGAGAGGATTGTGGAGATTTGGGTGGCAGAGCTGGTGGTGGTGAGGAGGAGAAGGAGGTTGAAGGTGAGGAGTTGCAGGAAGTTGGTGGTGGTGATTTTCGCCATTGGAGATTGATTGAAGGTTTCTGTTCAGCTGGAAATTGGGGATTTGAGTGTATTGGTTTATCTGGAAATGATGGCAGTTACTGTTTTGATCTGCAACTGAGAAATCTGGAAATGATGTATAACTGTTGTTCTCAGGTGAGTGGTGAAGATGGAGGGAGAAAGGAGAATGAAGAATTGGCGGTAGAGGTATAAATTTGAATTATCAATTATAGTAGTCGCTAGTCGGTTTACACATATCTTCCTTGTATTCTTCGTATCAGTTTCGATTACGAATTTTTTAAATTGTCATACGGTAGATGATAGGTTGATGACCATTGTTGCTAATCCCTGCGAGAATCCAGTTCAAAAGATTCCGGACTGGTTCCTCAATAGGAAGAAAGACTACAAAGATGGGAAATTTTCTCAGGTGACTTCAAATATTTTGGAATCTTTCTTATTTTCCGAATGCACAACCAGATTATTTAGTTGGGTTTCCTATTTAGTTTATATATTCCTCTGTTTGATTGTTATGCTCTGTCAAAGAATGATCAATTTTTTTGCTGCCACAACTTCTTCCCATAGGCTGGATGTCAAACCATTGAATCCGGTGCTGCATACGAACTAGATTGTTTCTGTAGAGATTTTCGCCACGCTGCGGATGTGGCTGTGGAAACTGAAAACATTGAATCCTAGAGTAGATTTTTTTACATGACTCAGAGTACAAATCCATTCTTATTTCTTCACCAGATTTGTATGTTTCTCTGATGACTCTGTTGTTTATAATGTTCTTTTAAAACTCTATAAAATAGACTCTTCTTGAGTCGTCTATGCTGTTTCTAACAGACCTGAATTCATTATTTCGCACCTCACGAGACAGGTGCCATCTGCTTACCACACATGGTCTACATTACAAATATAGTGATTAAACTTTCCAAATCTGAGATATACATATACCATCATTGTCACTCTTATTTTGGACCCTTCTCAAGAGGTGATGTCATGAGGCTAACTAGAAGGTCCCCGAAAGCCCGAATGATGAATTTGTGCATACTTTCCGGGTTTAAGGAGAGATAGCACATGAGCAGTTCTTGCAAGTAGTCCCAGTCCCTGCGCACATCATGAACCTTACGTGCCTCCACCATCTCCTGCATGGATTGCCGGAAGTCCATGAATGGATCTGGTGAATAGGTAGGTACTGCAATGGTGTCGTTTCCCAGCATGGAGGATGATACGGAATTGAGTGACGACGAGTTGAGAATTGAGTTGGACCTGCCAGGGGAGGAGAAGAAGAAGCGCTCGGAGGTGTAAGCTGTTGCAAAGTCACAAGGGGAAGCGTTGTGGTTGGGGCTTGACATGGCTCGTTGCTCGGTGGTGGTTTTGTGGTCGACTTGGTGGAGATGGGGTTGAGGTTTGATCATTGTGAAGCAGAGACTATTAAGGGTTCTTGGCATGACTTTTGGTAATGATATTATACAGAGTGAGGTAAGGTATATATGAGCAAAGTTGAGTGCAAAATTTATGCTGCGACAACTTAAGAGTAGGCTGCAGTTTGGTGGATTTTGCCAAAACAAGGTTATATGGCAATACTTGATTATGAAGCCAATTGTAATTTTCAGCAAATTTTATGTAGTGTATGAATTTGGGAAAAAGCAACGCAACATAGTAGGTAAACCATGTGAGACGTTTTAATGAAAGTTTGTTATGACATATTGTTACACACCCTTTTCCTATATAACCATTTTTGCTTACATGGATTTCGGATTTTTGGGCTACTATAAGGTTTAAAAATTTCAATTAAAATTATTTCAATAATGATCATTGGTAAAGATAATTTTTAAAATGAATGAGCCACATGTAGTGTTTCTAAGTATATACATGTTAAAAAATGCAACAACAACATATGTTTTAGAAACTCATCGATGGTTCATTAACGTAGAAACTCAAGGTTAAGTTTTTGTAAAATCTACCAAATTTTACATATACACATTTTAAGTATATAGTAGTGCTCGTAGATTATAAGTCTTAATTAATAAAAAAGATATAATATTTGTTTAAGATTTACAATTTATTTTATATTTATCTCTTAATACGGATGAAACATAAAATAATAATAAAATAATATTATATGCATCATTATCAAAGAATTACAAATTCACAATATATATCTAATTTATTATCATTCTGTCTATTGTTATGAGAATATTGCCAATTTTATTAATTTTTTTACTCAAAATCCACATGATCTTGAAGTTGCAAGTACATATATCCACTATCATATCTATTTATCCAGTCCGATAAAAAATCCATTACAGAAACCCAAATTCTCGACAAACTTCTCTAATGGCCGCTCTACCTCTAAAATATCTCACTCACACTCTTCTCACTTCACATTAACACCTCCAATTTTCTGAGATCTCAACAGTCTCATCTTTCTTCAATCCATTGTCAAGGTAAATCTTCATCTTGCTCACTCTACTTTTACTCTAACGTTACATTTCACTTTTACTTTCTAGTGTTAATGTTCGATTCTGTTAATTTATGTAGATCTGAAGAACTGAAGAGTGAGATTTCTGGTATTGTGGTTGTATTATTGTTATTTATATGTCCGATCAAGTGCAGTAGTTACTGAAATTCTGAAATCGGTGTTGATCTGTGGAAAAAGATCAAATTTTTATTTTTGCTGTTTGATCAGGATTTGGGCTTCTAGAGCTTGTCTTAGATTGTGGGTTATAGTAGTGCCTATTTAAGGAAGAAGAAAAATGAAAGCTTTAGTTGTATCTCCTCACAAGAATCACAACCAGACTTATGGTAGAAACCACATCCATAGCTCCACCGGAATCGGGTTTGCCGGAGCTGGGAGTTTTGTCGATTTCGGTGACGTTAATTGCAGGACCTTTCACTCTGGAGCAGGGTTGCTACCAACTCCAGTTAAATCTTACTCCCTTGTTACCCCGGTTACTAAAACGTCTTCGAAGTATGTAAATGGAAGCCCTAAGAGCTCGACGGAACCTATCCCGATTAAAAGTAGTGCTAAGAATGTGAATGTAGACTTTAACCTCTCTGATCTTTGGGCTGGACCTGCTTATTCGAATTCGCCTCCCCCAAGTTCTCTGCCCATGCCAAAGTTTCCGATGGTGCCAAAACGAACAGTTTCGCTTGACTTGCCTCAGTTGGCTTCTGAAATTGATTTTCACCCTATTGCGAAATCTGCGCCTGCTTCACCAACGTGGATGCACAGCTCTGGGTTGACTGATTTGTTTGATGGTCCTGACTCTGCTACGAAGACTCTTCGTCGCATTCTTAATCTTGATGTTACTGATGAGTGACTATTGGCGGGTGGCATTAGTCCTCCCGTGTTAGTAAAGCAACGCCATCTGTTTTGTGAAGAGGTTTAGTGTCGGTTGTATATATGAGAAGAGAGCCTGTTTGTAATGTTGCAGTTATATAGTTTTGAATGTCTTGTTTGCTTAAATGCAAGTGTGCGTGTTCCGTTTACTCAGACATGGATTATATCAGTTCTCCAGTTGCCTGCAGAAACAGTTAGCTTCTCGGAGTATATTAATAGGGACCATTTCTTCTTTTTCCTTTTGCCTATTAGAGTCTACTCCTCACAACTACTATGTGCATATTTCAGAATCCTGACAACGGTTAATCTGATAGGGCAATCCATCTCATACCTTTCCAGCATGTCAGCCCTCTGACCGTTAAACTTGCCGTTCAGTACCTCTCGTTTACTTCTCTGTCAATACCAACTTTAGGAACTGAACTAGTTCTTGTCCTTCGGTATACTTACTGGTTATCCTTTGAGATAGTTACAACCTTCTGCAAAGATATGGGTTTCTTCATGCCAGTTTTTCTTGTTTTTGGGAAAGAAGAATGGTGCAGGAAATCTAAGATAGACGATCTTTCTGGCCATGATTCTCATGGCTTTTGCAAGTGTTTCCTAGTTCTTTGTTTACATTAAGTCATATCCTTCTGCTTGTATTGGTTTTCAGTCTGGTCCTTACAAAGTTACACAGTAAGCTTCGTCTTCTTTCTTGAGCTGGGCTTACAAACCTTTACTCTTCTCGTTCAGCATTCCGTTGTGTACTTAAAAAGAGTTATGGTACAAGTCTGTTTACAGGTAATCTATTTACTTCTAACGTAGTCATTAAGTTCTCTAGATATGCATCGATACTAATTTACATACTCGTTCCTCTGTGTGTGTGCAGGTATCTACTGCAATAATATTACTCCTCAGGACATTCTTTGCCAGTATCTGGCCGCATTACCAAGTTTCAAAGTCCTTGTTATTTTGTTCTAGAGTGAGTCTAATGAAGCTTTGTTCATTGGCAGGGATCTTGCATCTTACTAAGTACTCACTTGTTATGCACTGTCTACAAGTATCTATGAACCTATGATAGTTAAAGAGAGTCTGAATAAAGATCCTGTTTCTTTCTGCCATTGCGTTCTTTTGCTTTTAATTAGTCAGTGTTCAGTGCGAAACTTTCCCAGATGCTGAAATCGCGAGGTAGAATATTTATTGCAGAACCAGAATCGAACGATTCTTGAAATCATATTTGTACATCTTGAGCTCTCGTTATTTGTATTTGCGCAACGAGAGCACTCAAATTCTCTCTGAAGTCGCTAATAATTTCGTCGAAGTTAGCTAAAAGCATGCGAAAATCGGATATTACACTGCTGCTGCTCAGGCATAAATGGCATCATCCATCTTTGGATTCTTCATTTCTTCCAGAAGCATTTCTTGATCTCTGCATTCTTGACTACAAAATGCTTTATCGCCCCTGTAAGAAGCAATAATTATCATTAACTTATCCCAGAAAAACTGGGAAATTAACCATTATGGGACCGAGCAATATTAAAACTCAATGCATCAAAATCAAAGCAATTGAGTGAGTACCCCCAGTGACAATTACTCTTGCCAACTTCAATTATTGTTGTTGAACCAATTAAACAGTAAGATAAGGTAGTCCCGTCAACAGGACCACATTGTTTATTAAAGCGAGACGAACCATTCATCTGCCATGATTCATGAAAAATAACGGGTTTTTTCTACCCTACAACATATTGTTCCGTAGGAACTAGTGTGCTCGAGATTCCAAGATTACTCGTACCGTACCTATCGAATTGGTTATGCACGAGCAGAAATTCTAAAAGTTTCCTCCTTGGAGGAAATGTCAAATCTCTACTCAACATTTTTACTTATCTCATAAGGTAATCGATTCGAATTTGAGATATGTTTTGTAATCGTTTAAATCCTAACTAAACCAAGTTAGTCTCGGATCGATAAAGCACGTTAATCAATATAGTAACTTGTTAAGGCTCAGGTTAGTATGATGTTGTAACATGTCGAATCAGCCCTTGGCTGAGGGACTAGTACCTGTTTACCAAGGCCTTTCTGTAAATTGATTATATGAAACTTAAAACCAATGCCTTTCAGCACATCTTGCAATCAAGCAAGTCTCGTGAAAGGCTAGGATCAACTTCAGATTGATACAATCAGTACTTTTAAGTTTTTAAGTATGTGGCATTCCCACATATTCATGAAATATTATCAGTACTTTTAATTTGCAATAATTTCACCTTCCAATCACTTATCAGATAGACAGATTCTATTGCTCCATCCAATCCGACCCGACCCGAACAACTCCGTGCATGAGAGTTGACCCGAAGTTGAAGATTAAAATAAAAGTGACATTTCAAACTAATTCTACTTCAACTGATCATGTTCACAAATCACAAATAGGCACTAAAATGAATGGTTTTTAGAAACTAACCTGTACATGTAAATGTCTCTGCCTTGTCCAAGAGAGTCCTTGCAAGTGTGACAAAAGCTCAAGAAATCCACAGATTCAAAACCAAAACCACATTCCATTTTCTTGTGACCAACAGCAAACTTACTGCAGCTTTCCACAATGCAGTTATCAAATATGTGAGTGGTTTTTGGATTAGGCCCATGAGTGATCACACAAGTATAGTCTTCAAAAAGTTCCATTTCTTCCAAAGTCATGACCTTTGCAGATTCATCATGGCCAAGATTTGGAATCTGAATCTTCAGCTTTGAACCAAACAGAGCCATTCTGTTCACAGGCTTTGAGAAGTTTATATATTTTAAAGAAAGATCAGGTTTTTCATCATTGATTGAGTCAATAATAGCAAGTCCAATTGGTTTTGGCTCAGTGGTTGGTTTGGAGAGGTTTCTGTCACAGGCAAATGGATTGATGAGGAGATTAGTACAAGGGTTTTTGGTATCAAGAACTGAAGTGGGACTTGAGGCTTCAATGTCAGATTGGTTTTTGAAGGCATTGAAGAATCTTGGAGAGCCCAAAAAGGATGGAAAATGATCAGCCATTTGAGAGGAAGATCACAAAGATTACAGATCTGGAAGAACTTGAGTGGGAATAAATGGAAACTAGAGTTAGTGGTTGTGTTAAAATTACTTTTGGTCCTCAAAAGAATACAAAAGGTGGTTTTTTTTTGGGGAAACTGATGAGAAACTGAAAGCAAAGCAAAAGGTAAAGAGTTAAAGTACTGAGTAGTGAGCAAAGGCGTGTGGTATTATAGGAATATGCCAAAATAGTTCATTGGCTTCCATGGAAAGCATTGTTTTGGAGCAGAGGAGAAGAGGAATTATGGGAAGCAGAGAAGCAATTGCAGGTAAATTATAAAGAAACAGTGTTTTGTGATTATCACTGCATTTTATATTTGTGCTGATTCCTGATAGGCTGTGTGACAATCATTTATGATTATAGTATTAGAGTGCAGCCTAATACACCATCACTTACTCCATTTCGAACAAACTTTTCATTTTATTTGTTGGTGAACGAAGCGCGTAAATTTAGCAGATCGAATACAATTTTAGATGAAAAAATAATAGAGAATGAAAAATTAATAATGAGCTGCTAATAAATGAAAAACAGATAAAAATGAGTGGTAAATATGTGCATCTTAGATAATTGACAATGAATATACTAATCGTAAAAAGTAGAAACGAGAATCTACATGTAATATAGGTTAAGTGTTACGTGTACGGTACATGTTTATACACTTTTCACATTAAAACATATAAATTACTGCATATAAAATAATAAAATAAAATGTTATTTGTACGATAAAATTAAAAAAAATTATACACTTACGAAACTACAAATTTTATTGTAATTTCAATTATTATTTATTTTACTTTTTCAATAATAAGGACATGCAGTACATGATATATAAAGCTCTACGGACTGGACTGTCAGCTAATTTGGGCCCAAACGGCCTTTGTCGTAGCCCAATTATTAGAAGAGGCCAAAACCTGGCTTTATTTTGGATCGGTTACATATGGTTCACTTCAGAAATGGTTCCCAATGTTTCTGATTTGATCCGATTAATCCAAAATGGTCACAGAGGAACCAAAATAGAAACCATGATAATTGATTTCATTTTTTCCTTCTTAGAAACAGTTAAGTCGCACCCGATTTATAGGTTGAAAGTGAAGCGTTTTACTAATCGAGTTGTGGCTTGGTAATCCATAATTGATTTCATTTTAAAGTTAGTCCTTTAGTAAAAAAGATACAATAATTATCTATTTAGCATAACTAGAATTGCTAAAATAATATATCCATCTTCAAGTCTTAACTCTTAACCATATCATCTGCGATACAGCAACGATATTTTGTGTTTGACATTGTAATTTAGAATGAGAATAACTTGTATTAAATGGTATAGCTAGCGTACAACGATATGATATAAGGTATGTTACGATTACCGTAAAATCTTATAATTTATAAATACCCTACTTGGCAGCTGTTGTAAAGGACAAGCTTAAACTTTAGCCATCCATAATGCGAAAGACCAACCATGAAACTTGTCTCATATATAGTCCAGAGGTAGCTGACCAGTGGTGTATACTCACTAGAAGTAATACTCATCTAGTCAAAGTAGTTGAGCTCCATGTCCAATTTCACTATCACAAGCTTTCCCTCTATATTCAATCAACTGATAGTTTATAAGCCACTAATATTCATACACAAATCCACAAGTTTAAGCCATTCTAACAAAGAAATCAGCAGAACAAACAATGGCCTACTCGTGTCTAAATGCACTTCTTGCAATCTTGATGATAATATCTGCAATGTTTTTCAGTGCAAATGCACAGATTAGCACACCATGTACAGCTTCAATGATAACTAGCTTCACTCCCTGCTTGAGCTTCGTCACCGGAAGCACTGCCAGAGGTTCCTCCCCTACCAAAGAGTGCTGCAACTCACTACGATCTCTCGTGGAAACGAACATGGATTGCACATGCCTCATTATAACCGGGAACGTTCCTGTATCCATCCCGTTCATTAACAGAAGCTTGGGCATTTCGCTGCCCCGAGCTTGCAAATCCTCTGTGCCTATACAATGCAAAGGTCAAATTTCACATCCCCACCATTTAATTTCCAAGCGTAAAACTTCATCATGTTTTAAAAACTCCTCATCAGAAGCTTAATTTGGTAAATCTGGAAACTTTAAGAATGAGATTTGCTTGTGCAGTCTAGCAATTCCTCTACTACCATGGATTAATTACTAACCTTTTATATATGTGAATCAGCTTACTTACTAGCTAGTTGGTGATCATTTCATTACCTCGTGCAGCTTCTGGTGTACCCTTACCGGCTCCAGGTCCTGTACTGTTCGGGCCTACTGCAGCACCCACAGCCCCGGCTCCTCACCGGCCTACTGCAGCACCAACAGCCCCGGCTCCTCATGGCCCTAGCCCCAGAGGTTAATATCTACTCAATGACATGATTCGAATCTTACTAATTTAAAATATGCAAAATACATTGTGGCCTGATCATATATAAACTGATTGATTTATGTTTTTCAGGTTCAAAGGCAGTTGCTCAGGCTGCAGCAGAACCAGCCGATTCAAGCCTTGATTTCTCACCATCAGCATCACCTCCTGATTCTCCATTAGCTCCAGCTGCACATCCCGGGATCAGGCCAGTGGTTCAACAGAATGCAGCTTCTGATACATCTAGTCTTTCGTTTTCTCTTGTTGTAATGATGATTGGAACAGCAATATTCCTTTCTAGTTAACTCTGACAATAATTTTCGACTATCCGTTATATGTATCCAGGCTATCTTCTTGGACTTTTACAGATTGTTTTTAAATGAATCAATGAATGCTTGTTTTACGGTACATGAGACGAAACTATATTATAAAACGAGTTTCACACTTAACAAGCTATATGTGGAACCTTCTTATGCTTAGAGTTAATCTAACAATTGCGAGCAAATGAATATAATTCATCAAGTGAACATTAACATATACAGAATAGGAACATAATGTGTGTATCTCCACATTGTTAGGGAACATAAATCATATGAACGGTTGCTAAGAAAGACCAAGTGTCCATTTTTGGTAAAAGAAAGGTCCTCCTACAATTCCTCACATGATATCACAGGTCTATGTAAAAGATTAAGAGGAGAAACATGAAGTCGTCACAGTTAACTTTTATTGCTCACATACACACACAGAAAGTGAGAAAATAACGATAATGGAGATGAAGAGGGCCATAGGTTTCTTCTTATTGTGTGTGGTCGTGATGTCAGTTTCCGTGCAGCAGTTGGCGGATGCGCAACACGATGGGTCTTTAGGGTGCTACGTGAATTGCTTTGGCAACTGCAAGCGTCAAACCTTCAATATTGCTTCCTGTAAATCCAAATGCGTCATGGATTGTTATCCCGGACTTAGCAGCGGTACAATTTCTTAGGGCCGATTGGAGCATCTAAATGCCCATTTGAATACTATTGGGGATTTTGTGTTTGTCATGACATTTAAATTGTCGAAGATTGAAATGGCTCTACAGTAGCAACATTTTTCTCTACCTATATAACAAACCTATAATACCCTATCCAATTACAATTCTATACCAAACATAATTTTAACAATCCCATTATAATTCCGATCACTATTCAAGCATTTAAATCGGGATATTTAAGTTGCATGCCAATCAGCCCCTTAATCTTTTTTTGAAAATGACATAACTGTTTTCAATCGAGTTTTTGTGTAAAGGAAAACCGTAATGTTCTCGATTCTCATGATTCTCATTTAACTTTGAATATTGATCAAATCCATATTTGTTATGCAGAAAGTACTTGAAGAATTTTCAGGATGAGATGAAGAAGCCTTGAATTGTGAAGATGCTCGAGTTATATATGTAATTGTGATAGTATATAAAAAGTGTCATGTTAAAACGTGCAATAAACGTGTAATTGATTGATATTAATATACTAGCGCTGCGTAACACAGTTATCTTCAATTCACAAAGGTACATTAATTAGCATTCAAAAAAATAATCAAGCGTGCGAATAATTAATGTGAAGAAGCATTGTTTTTTTTTGTTATGTAATTGGAATATAACTGTAAAGAGTAAAAACTCTACGGAACCCAACACAATTCGAAATACAATACTTCCACATATTTACGATCATATGTAGAATTAATTTCAACTTATGAGATAATTAATCAATCTTACAAAAATATCTAATAAGCGTTCATTGTAATATGTGTTTTATGGACACTATCGAGAAATTTTTACATAATTAGAATTTAAAAAACAAAAGACATTAAAAATAATAAAATATTTAATAATAATAATAATAAAATCTATTGATCTCATGAAAAAATATTTTGTATATATAACTATAAATTAACAAAAAAACACCATGCCACATTTCATCTATTAATTTCCTTTACGATTTAGGTATTGTATTTACTTCAAAGTGTGTTAAACTACAATCCTCAAATTGCACCAACTTAGGCGTACAAGGCCACTATCAATGATTTATGGTCGAGCTTTCTAAGAGGCTCGTAGTAACTCCTTTCCTTATTTAAAAATATTTAATAGCAGACTTGTCTATACACTTCCAAGTTCCAACAAGCTAAGGTAACAATTAAAAGACGAAGGGGGTCTACATAACACATAACTATAACTCACAATGCAGATCATATTACTTCGTATGACCATAAATTAGTCCTAGACCAAAATAAAAAATAAATTAAAATTTTATATATCTTATCATGATAGTTTTATAATAAACTTTTTAAAACAATGTTTACTATATGATCTAAAATTAATTTAAAGTATGTCAACAAATACTAACATTGATCCAGGACGAAGCAGTAGCCAAACTTGTCCAATGGCTACTAATTGTACTAGTAAGCGCTTAGCCCATGAAAATCTCCTATTGTGAGATTTTCTTTATGGGGGGTGGATTTAGTGATAAAAATTATCCAAATGTTTTCCTTTGGAAGTGCCCTAGGCATATTGCCAAATCCTTGTGGAATTGTGGTGATGTATAATAACAATACACGATGTTAATATTTGATTTATAACAAGGTAATAATAAGGGACGTGTTTGGAATACAATTAAAATTGAAAAAATTCAATTTAAATTATACTTTTTTAAATAAACTTTTAAGTTTTTCGTGCTTAAATTGTATTCCAAAGAGTCCATAAGTGTTTTGTAATGATTCGTCTGACAAATTACCATTCCAAAAGCCACATGATAAATCACTATGTCCATGTTTACCACTTGATTTTCAATTAGCTTTTCAACTATATGAACTTTTTTTAATAAAAAACTCGTTACGTTAACGTACAACTTTTTAAATAAACTAGCTGAAAAAAGTTGTCTGACAAAAGCTAATCAAGTTAGCTTGTTTATGAAGCTAATCAAGTTAATTTATTGGAAAAAAAACTGTTCAATAAACTACCATTTATATTTTCAGCTACCAACTATATTCTTAGCTAATTTTATTAAACAGAGTATATATATTCCTATATAGCTAGTTAAAAGTTGACTGTTCAAAATAATATTGTACTAAGAACAATATGTGTTGGAATAGAATAATAAGATGGATATATACTTCAAATGCGCACCATAAAATCAATTAAAAAATGGCCGCAAGACACACGCCATGAAAATGTATCTCCTTTATTATTTTCGTTAGTTTCACAAAGACACTAATGAATAATTAATATTGGACACAAATACTGATTGAGTCTCGGGTCGACTATGCATTAAAACATAAAAGTAGTCTTATAAATTAACTTGGGTCTCAGCCTCATACGACTAATCGGATGAAACATGGAAATCGTCGTTGGTGTTTGACAAGTGATAACTATGAATACGTAAAGTGGGTGTAAATCTGAATTCGGTTCAAGCACATGCTCATTTCATAAAACCTAATGTGCAATTAATCAATGGCATTCATCATTTCCAGTAATATTTAAACAATTATAACAAACTAAATAAAGCAAACTATCAGGATTTGAAAATTTCCGGTTATTCATCCACGTCGCATGGTGTACTACCTACTAATACTTTAAATGTTATACCACAATTATACTATATACATCAAATGTTGTACGATGCAACACATTAAAACACCATAAGGTAGTACCGCATACTCTATATTAGAAAAATCGCAATTTCATAGTGTACATATAAAATTGAGCAGTTTTTATTCCTTTTGAAAATAATAATAATACTAAACTAATATAGAATGAAATCAAAGTGACTCCTACTTAATTCAAGCATTGGATCTCCTGTTTTATCTCGATTAAGAGGAGTCATGGAAAAACAGGTTCAAAATCATGATCAATTTCTATTTCGAAGATTTCGAAATCCTACTCTTAGATGAAATTTTCAAGGAATATTCGGAGACACATCTACAAAAACTTTCTATAGGAATCTAAAAAGAAAGGATTGAATTGATCACAAAACACAACGACGATCGTATTCATATAATTCTCCACTTCTCAACAAATAGAGAATTTCATAAGTTACATATAAAAATGAGCAGTTTTATTCCCTTTGGAAGTATGTTGACTCGAGAGGGCTCCTAGTTGGCTCGATGTAATCTGGCCATCTGGACTAAATATTAATTAATGTGTGTATCTCCATATAATTAGGAGCGTGAATAACATGAATGGCCTAACACAAAAACCATGCATTTCTCCCCTTCCATTTCTATTAGATACTCCTACATTAAGAATTTAATAACTGAAGTTATGCACAACTTAATCAGATGCGCATATGTTTATGCGACCAAGTTTTGTGAAAGTGAAATGTTTAAGCATGCATGTCATTATGACGGGTAAATGTAAAGGGTGGAAATGGTAAAAATCATAACCATATGACTCTGATTACAACCATAACCGTAACCATTTAAATAATAATCATAACTGAACCGAAACCGAAATAATTATTATCCGGTTTCAATTCGATCATAAAAAACCAAAAATCATAGGTTTAGGTTATTTATAAAAATAACCTACAGTTAAAAGTGAAAACAAATTTTTTTGACTGTTTGACATCGTCTTCTTCTAATCTTCTCCACAACGGCACAGCCACAGCTTCGTGACTCCGTCTTCTCTAGTTACTCCTGTCTCCAGGTACGTCTTCCTTCTTCGGTTCTTCTACACATTTCACACTCTCCAATCGAGGCCGGTGCGGCAGGTCCGCCAGAGCTAGGAGAATGTAATCCACAAACTCTTTGGAATTGGCTCGAACCAGGAGAGGCAAATGCTTCCACATATCGTGATTGTTTTTTGCCTCTGCCATTCAAATGCTAACGAGTTATTGTGGAGATGAGCTTGGATTTGGTTCAGGTGATTGTAAATTTGACGATTGGAGTTCAATTTGAACTGAAATTGGTACACTTTTTTGCCCTAATTTGAGCTCAGTGAAGAAGAAGAAGAAGAAGAGGAGGAGGTGCGACGGATGTGGAGTTGGCAGGGGAGGTGGCGGCGGTGGAAAATTAAATGATTATTAGTTGATTATGGTCATGGTTATGATTTTTAGCCGACTATTTCCACTCCTAGGTAAATGTTAGAGAATTTAATATATGAGAGATTTCATTTTTGACGTTGCAGAACACAATGTAAACAATTGTAAATACTCTATTTATACATCCCTAAATGTTATGTATACAATATAATTGTTATATAATAGGTTTTACGTTAGAGATGTAATTTGATTTGTACTGAATCGTAGTACATAATTTTATACATTAATGTGAATCGCCATATAGAAATGTGTGAAGTGCTCGAGAGCTACTGTGAAAATAGCAGCGAGCTGATAACGACAATGGAATGAAAAAGAACTAGGTAGCACTATTTCATCCTTCAATTCGAAGTTAACATATTTCGGGAGGAGAAGTGCTAGGTGTTTGTTGTATGAGAAGTTGTTGTAATGGAGTGGTTCGTATCCTGGAAATTATAAAAGTTAAGAAAGAAGATGATTAAAAATTAAATTATAAATAGGACGAATATATTTTATATACCTTCTTAACGTATCTAATAACATAATAAATATTAATATATTAATAATTATTTTTTATTGAAAAATTTATTTTTGTGCTCACCAAAAAAATAAACCAAACATATTTTATGTTTAAAAATATATATTAGACTTTATCTTATTTTGAATTACTATTTACAATAAATAAATTGGAGAAGTTCTGACGGAGCTCCGTCATACCTTGAATGTTACTTTAATTAGTTTAAGCTACGGTTGTTACGTGAGTCACGCCTTAACGAGGGATCAACTCGCTCTTCAACTTGCTCGATAAAGTGAAGAGCTCGAGTATTTTTGTTAATAAATTTATATCTTTTATACATAGTTTTAGTAAATAAGGTTTGTTAAAGCTCGATGAGATTCGTAATTTTTTGAGTTCGAGCTCGAACCGAGTATCACAAATTTCGGTTCGTGTCGACTTGTTTAACAAAATTAGTTTAAGTATCAATATTGTTAGTTTATTTCAGAATCTTAGTTATTGTCAGCACCAAATGTATTATTTTTAGCATTAGAATGTTAGTTTAGTTTAATTAGTTCGAGTTGAAACAAATATCATATTAGTTAATTCAATACAGTAAAAACTATATACAGTCATATCGTCGGGACCTGAAAATAATATTTTTATAGAGAGTTTATTTCTAAGTAGAGGTTTGTACAAAAAATATCTTTTTCATAATAAAATGATGCGCATAACTTAAATGTTATACTTATTGAATAGATTACTAAATACGAACTTTTATGGTAGAATTTTAATGTATTCAAAAAAATATTAAAAAATTCGTGTCAAGAAGCTTTGGACTTATGTGACAAACTATAAATGTTGCGGGTGCAACTAGAAGGTTCATATATAGATGAACCACTACTTGTACGGATGCTAAAAAAGAGGCTTATCACTCCAAAGTTCAAATCAATATCCCAAACAACTCTAGACAAGTATTTTACATCTTAAATTTAATGTAATGAAAATTATATATATAATATATATTATATCAATTATTACTATACGAGGTATAATTACTCAATACGCGACCAAATAAAGTCATGGAATATGACAATGTGAAGTTTATTCTTATTTATAACTGGTCTGAATTTTTTTTATGACTATAGAGAGTTTATTCCTTGATAGAGTATTCCTTTATAGAGTTTTTAATGTATTAATTTATATGAAATCAATTTGGTAAGTTTCATCAGTAAAAAACAAAAATCACATTTTATGTAATCTTTAATTATTATTTAAAAAATTATATTGGATGATTCTTGCCAATCTTATTTATTTATCGTTAAAGAAAAGTTAAGGCTCGTTTGATCTCCAAAATTAAATTTTCGAAAATGACCTAAAATTAAACTTAAGTGCAATTATCCATCATTAGTTCATTCTAATACGTAATTTCCTATTATGAGAATGCTCTTCATATTAGTGTATAAAAGCGTAATAATCTCTTATAAATAAATAAAAATTCAACCCGAGCAAAATTTGAAATTAAGAAAGCAAAGGAGAGCTGGAAGGAACTCCACTACACAATTAGGTAAAAATCAATGTCAAATACGATTAGCATTAAGATACAAAGCTTACATATACAATGGCAGGAAATTATGATGATCAATAAATTAACTACATCGAAAATTAACTACCAAATTACATGGACACAAATGATACTTTAAAACAAAATATAAAGAATGATGATTTAATCCACCAGCCGATTTGGTGTGGGGGCTTAGGTTTAAAACGACCGATATGTGATCTTCAAGCTTATCGAACCTGAAAAGAAATATGTACGAGTTTGTCGGGCTATAATAGAAATATTTAATGATAAAAAAAAAAAAGAATGTAATACGAGCCAGACTTTAAACCCCCAACCCGAATAGTTTATAACCCATATATATCCGAGAAAAATAAAATGCAAGTCCACTCCGGTAGTACTTTTTGGCTTGTTTTCTTTTTAATCATTATATTTATCAAGTCAATTATTCTAAATTTATTTAAGAGAAACATGATTAACTTTGAAATTATCTTATAAAATTCATATAGAGAAATGTATATTGTAAGTATGATTTCATTTATGTATAACTTGACGAATACAGTTTAACCGATTTTAACGTCCAGTTGTATAACAAATCATGTATGATCGGTCAGTTGAAGTCGTAAGCGCAAATGATGTAGTGTATCTTGTTGATACGACTACCTTTTCCATTTCATTTACAACAAATTGTGTTTAGTCTAGCCCATTATTTCATCACATGAAATCGTATTACTATTCATTTGTTTTTAAAATTAAGAGAAGTCCCGCCCGTTAAAATTGTATGTAAAACAGCTGTATTTTCCAGCCAGTTAAAATCGTATGCAAAACAACTGTATTTTTGTATTTTCCCAGGTTAAGTCAAATTAAAGCGGAGAGTAAAAAGCGCAGACACAATTTGAAAACCATTCGTCTCTCTCGCGCCGTCTTTTTTCCCTCTCTCGGATCTGAACGCAAACCCTCCTCATCTCTTCCCTCTGGTGAGATTTCCGACGGTTCCGTACACTTTCAGCTCCTCCTTGCATCCATCGCTGATGTTTACATCATTCTCATCGGAGATTGAAGCGATTTTTTTTCGTAGTTTGTTCTATTTTGAATTTACTGTACTGTGTTACTTAGTAGATGCTTTGCCAAATTGACTTGGGGAATTTACTGTTTCTGTTGCTTGTTTGTTGTAGTTAAGGGTTGGTGAGCTGCATTGTGGATTTTCTACTCCATTTCGTTTTTTTTTTGGTACTAGAAATGGATTTTACTTTGTGTTATGAGAAAACATGCTGATGGTCTGGTTAAGTAGCTATCTCGTTGTTTGGTTTGGTTGTGGACTAGCTTGAGGTTGAAAATTTTGAGATCTAATCGAAATTGCTCGTTTGAATTAGAACTAGTTGAGACTTGAGAGCATTTGTTATGCTGTTGCTCTTTTATCGGTATTCAATGTTAAGGATCTGGAGTGAAAAACTTCAGTCAAGTTAATGTATAAGACGATGGGTAGGCCCCTGGTATTCTGGTTTGTTGAAGAGTTGACAAAGCATTGAAAATGAATAGTTGAATTTGTCGTTAGCGGTGATTAGTTTCGAGCATTTCGTGAAGTTTCTGATTCTATATTTGTCTATTGTTCTGTCTGGCTTTACACATATAAGATGATTGCAAGCTAGTTGCTTATCTGCTAGTTTTTGTCCGCTTCGGATAATTTAATTGGCTGCATAGCTCAGTAAATATTGGTTGATTAATTTTCTGGTCTGTTCTTGCTCCTTTTAATCTATATTTAACTTTAAGGATCTAAAGTGATAAATCTCAGTCAAGTTTATGTATGGGGAGACCCTAGGATTCTGGTTTGGTTTGCTAATTCAGCCTAATTGTTTCCCCCCTTGTTTGTCACTGTTACTGTTACTAACATGCACACAGATGATGTCTTTCACTTCACTCAATTTTGCAGTTATTTTATCCACTTCTTTACAGTTCACACTCATACCATTCCATGGCCGTTGGTACGAAAAGATCCGAAGCAACGGCATCCGATACTCCTCCATCCTCCAAAAGGCCTAAAAATCTAACTACTCCTGCAGTACAAGAGGACGTGAAGTTCCTAGGTGAACCAATTCCAGCTCACGAGGCTAAATCCAAATGGTCTCATCGATATGTTTCCAAGGCATCTCTCTTTTATGCTTATTACTCATCCATTCATACCTGTTCATCCCTTTTATTTATTTTTAATTAATTAATTAGTTTAATTTCATCTCAGGGCGAGAAGTCATTGGTGACCATCACCCTCTCGGATGGATCGACCGAGTGAGTAGTTTTTCTCTTCCAGAGTTTGTGGTTTAACCTGAACCAACCATGAAATTGAATGATCAGAAGGAAAAAGTTTTAGAGATCACAATTTTGTCATAGATGAAAAACCTAGAGATGAATTTATATTCAGTCAGTTTCCTTATGTGCTGGTTTGGTTATGCTGTCAGGGAAAAGGAGTTCTTTCAAGCTCGATGCCACTATTCAAAAGCACTTGTTGATGGGATAGAGTTTGATCTTGACGACGATGCCTATGTTCAGGTGGACAATTTCAGTAACTTTTATGTTTTTTGGGAAAGTCTCATAGGTTCTTTGACTGCTACTGGAGTTTTGTCATATGAACTGAACTTTTGGTTTTGATATAATGTGATGAAACTTGTTACGTGAGCTCATTGAAAGCTGATTGTAATTTATCTGTAGTAGTATAATAATAATTAAAAAAAAAGAGTAGGCAAAACCATGATAAACAAAATCTTTTTGAAGAATTGTGTAATGAATCTCAAAATAATCACTAGTTTCCGTAATTATCAGCCTGTCTACACATTCACTTAGAAGCCTCCTTTACTTTTAAGCGGAATCAAATCGACTAAGACTTCTAATCTCCTATTGCGCGTTTTTATTTCTTTAACAACCATACTTGTAACTTCTAGCCAGTGCTCATCTAAAAGTCCCTAGCTCAATCTACTTTACTCAGCTGGTTCTTGCTTCTTTGGGCAGGATTGTATATAGCAAACCACCTTCATCTCTTTTACTGAATCTTATATTCCATAGTAGTCACCGTATCTTTGAGATGTCCAGGTCATCTTTACTGCGTATTTTAATCTTCACAATGTAGCTAGTTTCTGCAAACAATGCACTTTTTGTTTAGTTGATTTTGAGCCACCTTCAGATAAAAATATATCACATTCTGTGTTAAAAGAGTAACGTAATTGAAGTCTTGTATCCTTTCATTTGACTTGATGTGTTATTTTGAATTATTTACTTATAGGCTGCAGATGGTGAACCCAATTATATTGGGAAAATTGTGGAGATGTATGAGACAGTAAAAAACGAGACTTATATTTCTGCACAATGGTATTATCGAGCTAAGGACACTGTAAGAATTTCGGGTTACATTGTTGTTCATTAAATTTAACTGCGTCATGTTATTTATTCGCTTTCAAATGTTTCAGGTTATCAAGAACTGTGATAATCTGATTGACAATAAACGAGTATTCTTTTCGGATGTTAAAGATGATAATGCATTGGATTGCATAACATCAAAAGTCCGAATTGCCAAAATCGGAGTGAATGTAAGTATAATGTTTGTCCTTAAAGATGATATTCTTTCCTTACGAGATATATAGTATATTAAGATTAAATTTTTTGTGCAGATGAGTGTTGGTGAGAAGGAGGAAGCCTTGAAATCTTGTGATCATTACTTTGACATGACATACTCATTTCCTTTTGCTTTCACAAGTTTGCATACAGGTGAATCGGGGCACTTCATATATTTATCCACAAACTGAACTATCCACCTTTCATTATTTGGCCTATGAATATTGAAGTGTCTACCACTTATGTAGATGATAGGAACCTCCACAGTGATAGAAAATCAATGGTGAAAGATATTTCACGACCAAAGGCAACAATGTTGGACCTCTATGCTGGTTGTGGCGCCATGTCTTCTGGACTTAGCATTGGTGCTTTACTAGGTGGAGTGGATGTGACTGCGGTAAAACCATAAACATGAAACTAACAGTTACTCGAAATGCTGAAAGACAACAAATTCATTCTTCTTTCCTTTGCTTTTTCTTTGTGATAGAGATGGGCTGTTGACTTCAACTCCCATGCATGTGATAGTTTGAGACATAACCACCCAGAGACAGAGGTAGGTTCTAAATACATAATTGATTACAACTTTTTTACCCCATGAAAAATCTCTAATGACTTCCTAGTTACCACAATAGGTACGAAATGAAGATGCGGAGGATTTTCTTATTCTACTAAAAGAATGGGAAAAGCTCTGTAAAGAATTCAAATGTGAGGGACTTCAAGACTACGATTATGAACCAATGGAAACATGTAGTGATGGTGATGAAGTTAAAGATGGTTTGTCTGCTTCTTCTGGAGAGTATGAAGTGGAGAAGCTACTTGAAATCTGTTATGGTGATCCCAACCAGAGCAGGAAACGGGGTTTGCATTTTAAGGTGTATAAATTTTCTTGAGAAACTGCTTTACTTCTTGATACTGAGATTTCTTTTATATGAGATTGCTTTCAGTTAATATCAGGACTCTATGAACCTTTTCTCACTGTATTGCTTCAGTACTCATTAATTAGTTTTATTGATTGCATGCATGATCTAGAATTGATACTGTAGGTTTATAGAACTTGTATTCTGGCTGTAGTCGCTGTACTAGAAAATAGAAATTCCTGCTGATGCTGTTAAACTGAAATTTGTCAATAACCAAGCAATCAAAACCTATTTGGAACCTGGATGTAATCTTTTACATGCCCATGTGATCAATATAAACTTGAAATTACCATTAGTTTTTCCTCAATTGCTGTCTTGGCATGTTTTGTTTGATACACTCATACACATGGGTGTTATGACGTATTGATTACAAAAACATATTCAATTAATTTATTTTTTTTTGCTATTCATCCCTTTTAATTTTGGTATTGTGCATTGAATTATGTGTACTGAAATGAAGGCCTGAGTATATTTTTTACGTTCCATAGTATAACTGAAATTTGAATGCAGGTTCGCTGGAAGGGTTATGGCCGAGCTGATGACACTTGGGAGCCTGTTGATGGCCTTAGGTATTTATGTTTTTGGCTAGCATGAATTTGGTCACTGTGGTAGATGACAAATTTGTCAGTTGCTCACTCTTGTTTCATGATACAGCAAATGCAAGGAAAAGATAAAAGAGTTTGTGGTTAAGGGCCACAAATCTAGGGTTTTGCCTCTCCCAGTACGTTTTCTAGAGTCCATTATAGCATTAATCTAACTTTTTATATCAAGTCTTGCATGTTGACCTCTAGCACTCCATTGCTAAACTATCCAGTTTGTGAAGCATTAATTAAGTTCCATTGTGCTTTTGTGTTCTTTAATTTTGGTCAGGGTGATGTTGATTTCATGTGTGGAGGCCCGCCTTGTCAAGGAATAAGTGGCTTCAACCGATATAGAGTTGCAAATCCTTTGGAGGACAAGAAGAATCGCCAACTTATTGTCTATATGGACATTGCAGAGTTTCTCAAGCCAAGGTTTCTGCTAATGGAGAATGTCACAGATATATTCAAATTTGGCAAGGGAGCATTGACAAACTATGCTGTGGGGCGTCTTGTCTCCATGAATTACCAAGCAAGGATTGGGATCATGGCAGCAGGTTCTTACGGGGTCCCACAATGCAGGATGCGTTTTTTCCTTTGGGGTGCTGGACCTACAGAGGTACAAGATTAATTTAATTTAGATCCTTATTGAAATTTGTTTGTAGATGTTACTAATGGATTGCTTGATGTTTCAGAGTCTACCTCAATTTCCTCTGCCTACGCATAAGGTTATGAAGAAGGGGGTGGTCATCAATGAATTTAAGGTGCAAATTCCTTTGATACTTATATTTCTCATTCGATTGTTATTTATTCTCACTTAAAGATATATATCAATTACAATTCAGGAAACTATAGTTGCACATGGGAATGAACATAATGGACTTGAAGACAGTGTTTTGCTTGATGAAGCACTATCTGATTTACCGGCGGTATACTTGCTCTACTTCTTTATTTGATGTATAATCGTGTTTTGGTTCCTTCACATCCAAGTTTAAGCTTTGTTATTTTTTCAGGTTACAAATTATGCAGTTGAAGACGAAATGCAATATGGTGGTTCACCTGGGACTACTTTTCAGAAATGTATTAGATTATCAAGGCATGGTGAGTTCAGTAACTAGAAAATTTAACTTACTAGTATAAACTTTTCGAGCAAATATCTATTGTCTTTCTATCTTATGATGGTGGATTTCATTACTAAAGTAACTTTATACTGGATGCTATTAATTATCAATGTAGGAACTGAAATGCCTCACTATAATAGTTAAGTATTTATGAATTTGAATTACAGTGACCACTTTGCACTGCTGCTTAGTTGGACTACAGTGTACAAATGTATTGCGACAGCTGCAACTAAATCTTTCTTGAACAGAAGTTATGCAGTATCGGCATGTTAAGTATTTGAACATTCTTGTTTAAGAAACTGAAATACCTCAACTCTATAATACTTAGTAGTTTAGAATGTGAAGAATGTAACATAAGGAATTAACAATACCTGTTTGTTTATGAATCTGAATTTCAGTGATCACTTTGCACCTCAGCTTAGTTTGACTATAGTGAACAAACATATTGCAATATCAGTAACTTTTTTTTTCTTTTCACATTCTTGAACTGAATTTATGCAATATCAGCATCTTAAAAATTTGAACATTCTTGCTGAATTCATATTTACTTTAAATTGTAAATTCATATTTGCTGCATAAACATCACCATTTAATGTATCATTCACCTACGTGTGCCCATATGTGCAGATATTTTTGGACGTGCAGACCGAAAGAATAATGATCCTCACAAGTGTTTACTGTATGATCACCGGCCTCTTCAGCTGAATCCTGATGATTATGAAAGAGTCTGTCTGATACCAAAAAGAAAGGTTAATATTACTAATCCACCTATTATTGTGCTTGGAACTTCCTCGCATTGTCTCACGACACATTGTGTGATTGTTTCTCTATTCCCAGGGTGCAAACTTTAGAGATTTGCCTGGTTTGATAGTCACAAACAATCTAGTAAAACTAGATACGACTGTGGAGAGATCATATTGCAAATCTGGGAAGCCTTTGGTATGAAATGTGCAGAAACACAATTTCTTTTTGTTATATGATGCATGTCCTTAAGTTGAATTTTAAATGATTATGCAAATTTTAATTCGCAGGCTCCTGATTATGCCATAAAGTTTGAAGGAGGAAAGTCTTCCAAGTAATGCCTCTACTATCTTTACTATCTTGATCATTAATACTCATTTGTCAAGTCCGGTTTGAATTTCTCATAATGAACAATACCTGCAGGCCTTTTGCTCGACTATGGACTGATGAAATTGTTGCAACGGTAGTCACAAGAGCTGAACCTCATAACCAGGTCTGAGGCTAAAATTTAATTCCCACATGTCGTTTAACTACGTTAAACTTGTCATTTGACTGCATATTAATTCGTGTTTTCGCTTGCAGGCCCTATTGCATTGGAATCAAGATAGGGTACTCTCAATTCGAGAAAATGCACGTCTACAAGGCTTTCCGGATTGTTATAAGCTTTTTGGACCCATAAAAGAGAGGTATGTTTTTGTTCACCAACACATTTTGTGGATAATGTCAATGTAGGTTTTTAGTCTAACAACTCATTGATTTGTCAGATATATGCAAGTCGGAAATGCAGTTTCATTCTCAGTTTCAATTCCTCTGGGGTATTGCTTGGCAAAAGCCATAAATGAGGGCTATATCCCAACTCCGATAACCCTTCCTTTCAAATTTCCAGATTGCCTTGAACTAGTCAAGTCGGAGAGAGAGAAAGCCTTGTAGATTGGTTTCGTAGTGAGACATGATCGTTTTCTGGACGGATTCGAGATCCTTAGAGTTAATCTTTATTCTTATTGGAGACATACATTTATCCATGTCTAATTCGAGACGCGCATTTATCAAATCTACTATATTTGTATTGACATATTTCCTCACTCATTTCATTTGTGAAGGCTACTGAATTTGTTCTGTGAAGACAGTATGTGTAAGCTTGTATTCTTTTACCCTGCTATCATGTTGACATATTCCAGTCCATGTTTTTAAATTCTTTGCGGACAGTTTCTAAATTTCTTTCTACAACCCTGTACATACTGGTAGTTCATTTCATTTACTCGAATTAGAATGTTGTGATTACGAAAATGTAGCGCAACTTAGTTGATAAAACGTTTCACCTCTAACTAATAGGTCGAGGGTTCGAGTCATCTTTAGCCGTTTAAAAAAAAAAAAAAACAGAATATTGTGATTACAAGTGGATAGCAGCTGAAATTTCCAAGTAAGCAAACTTTCACATTTCCGCCAGTGACCGGCAGCAATTTGTCCGTACAACCGTATAAGCTACAATTAAAGTAAAGTACTTGATAACTGAGTTACATTTTCACGTACGATTCCTTAAATTATGGCTCATGGAAATAATGTGAATTTAAAGGCAGGTTAATTATCATGTAATGATTAGTGGAATAAGTTCGATTATCTTCCTGTTCAAATGCACAAAGTATCTAGAGATGGGATTTGCAAATAAAATATTTTAAGATGGACTATATTATTAACAAAACATTATGTTGATGTATAAAATGTTTATCTCGTTAAATTTCACAGGTATAAAAATTTGTTTCGTTAATTATATAAATATTTTAATTAACAATGTTACTACCTTTCATAAAACATAATTAGCGTTTTGTATCAAACTAGCATTTTGGCAAAGACGGTGAGATGTGCTTACTAGCTAGTAAACGTAAATGTTAGATCTATTATCCTAATCAATTTTCACATGCATTATATTAAATTTAATTGGACATTTCATATATACAGTTTAAAATTAATTTGTAGTTGAAATAAAATATGATTAAAATTTAAAAACTTCAATTATTACCAAATTATACATTAATGTGGAATTCATATCTAAAATTTCCATTAATATATCATGCGAGATGGGAACATCCGTATTCCGTAATTCCTGGTTATATGTTGAATTTATAAGCACATCTTCATGTCAGATACATGTGCATTTCTAAATTAGTCAACCAAATTAAATTCGATAAGCTTTGGGATTATATATTTTGGTTTGATAACTCTTCTCATTTCTCACAACCCAATTTTTGATCATTTAGTAACCGCCAATTCCAAATTATAAAACAATGTTCAGCATGGGTTACATACCGTTTTGGAGAGATCTAGTAGTAGCAGTTAATAATGAGGAGACATCTTCATCTAGTCGAAAAAAGTACGAAACATTATGAATCCACATTTTATATTAGTATGATGTTGTCCGTCTTAAATGAAATTACACATGAGTTTATCTCATACTTCATTACGGAGCTGTTCGACCGATCTGCAAAATGCGTCCTTTATGATTACTTAGGTATACAAAATTACTAGTCACATATGATTACTTTGGATAAAAATATCACAATGATGAAAAATGCGTACTTTATGATCATCTTAGATCTAACTTTACAAAATCACATTCCCAATTATTTAAGAGTACACCCTCTAATTTTTTTATTGTGTTAGAGTATAGGAAAAGGCGGTTCCTATTCTGTGCCATACACTATATATACAGGACATATGATACCAACTATGGCATCCCATTAAGCTTAATCATCTTATATAATTAAAATTAAGCTTGAGAATTTGAGAGAAATCTGAAAAATGGCGGAAAATGGCCGTTCATTAGTTTTCATACTTGCTGTAATGCTGAGTTTATCTATGGTTCCTGTTGGCCACAGTGCTAGTAGTTTTCGCGCTTTCTACTTCGTCCAACAGGTAATCTTTTTTATGGAGCCTAGGTTTAAAATTTTTATGGACTATAATTGATGTTCGAAATATATACATACATGGATGCAGTGGCTAGGATCTTACTGTAACCAAGCGGGTACAAGATGCTGCTACCCCGATACAGGTAAGGCACGAGCAGACTTTACAATCCAGGGACTTTGGCCGTACCTTAAAGATGGAAGTTTTCCTTACAATTGTGGCGGAGAAAATTTCAACGTAGCTCTGGTAACTTCAATACCTTCACAACTCATTTTTATGCTACTTAAATATTGAGTAGGAGTCGATTTAATTTAGGAATTTGTTACCACTTGATCATTTGATCATGTAAATGATTAGTGAAATTCATAAAACCTTTAGACAGCGTAACGTTTTGATTGTTTTGGTGATGTGAACGAATCTCACATATTAAGTTACCTATTTCGTGTGTATACAGATCAAACCCATAGAGGGGCTGCTACACCAGACATGGCCAACCTACACATGCCCTCTGATAGGAAGGAAGTTTTGGGTGCACGAGTGGAACAAACACGGGACTTGCACAAGATCCTTCATGAACGAAATCACCTACTTTAAAACTGCTATCAACATGAAAAAAAGGGTGAACATCCTCCAAGCCCTCGCGAGAGCTGGGATAAAACCCAACAACCAGTTTTACTCTATCAAGGCGATCAAGAAAGCCATTCTTCGCGGTACAGGACTTCGCCCATGGCTTGTTTGCAATCGTAATGCTCAAGGACATAGCCAGATCTGGATGGTCACAACATGTGTCGATGCGACTGGGAGAAGAGCTATCAACTGCCCCTACATTCCCAAGGGACGTGGTCGCGATTGTGCCAACAGAATCCAGTTTCCTTCCTTTTAAATAATAAGGAACATCAGGACTAAAGCTAATCTAATGTACTTTCAATCTGTATACAACTCTGTGTTAAAAAGATTTATGTATGTTTAATTTTATCATATACTTATTGCAATGAAATACAAAACCTCACATTTCACTTAATATTGATCAAATATATTTTGAAATCTACTTGGAATGAGAGCTGACCTAAACTAACTGTTATGTACAAATAATATGGCGTTCTGTACAAGCACAACTTTGACACCATAACTAACATATTGGGAAGTACAAGTTACAATACAAAATGTACGCCTCGATTTAACAACTAATTAGGCTGGTTCATTTCACATCCCCTCAAGATCGATAGGTGTGGATATTCACAATATATACCTAGCTTGGACATGAAATGATCAATGGTGCTAATGGCCTCAGATCAATGATCCAAAATCGGAATATGTTGAAGCTTGATTGTTTCAATCATGATTTTATCTCAAATTAATCACATTGCAGCCGATATTCACATATGTTTCGTACGTTGATGATGAATGAGATTGTGAGTTAGGTGGTATGCATACATGTTGTTAGTGCATATATAATCTGCAAGCCTGTCAAACAATGTAATAACTAATAACCACTGAACTCCGGACATAGAAACAACAACTTTACAATAATCAACATTTTTGAATTTCGACAATTAAATGACTGCTATTTATTTTTTATTTTCCAAATCATTTCCAAGAAATTTTCAACACCATGAGATTAAAATGGAGTAACAACTATGTACTTACACGATCTTGACTTATTCACGAGCAATTGAAGTTTTTACCGTATTACTCGCGAGGTAACTGATGGAACTTTTTTTTTCCATCGATAATTCGTTGCACGAATTACTAAGCTTTGCAGCTAGGACGGCGGATTGGTTGTTCAAAACAGCAGGTTCGTCCATTAAAGGGGTAGGTTTGCAAATATGGTCTGGCCTAACCGATGCACGCAACGCGATCGGAATGATGGAAATATCTGTCTTCATAAATATTTACATAATTAGGGTTAAGCTCTAGAGTACTATATATACATGCTACCTGACAGAGTATTCAAGGTAGTCAAGAGTTATAATGAAAATAAGATATTAAAAAGATATGCTAGAATCTAGAGTTACATAACAATAGACTAATTCTAGGAATATAAGACTGACTTTAGGCGAATATAGCCAATTTCGTTAGATCGGTCTGAACTGGAAATTGAAAAAGTTACAACCGTACCTCACGTTCATCTATGAATCATAACGTCAACAATAAGCAGGCAGCAGGTGGAATTGCGATGCAAAAACAACATTTGTGCATTCGCGCCAGCAGTTTTGTCCGTACAATCGAACAAGCTGGTTGTGTGTACGAAATTGTACGACTGACACACATTTTGACAGTTCCGTAGATTACGGCTCATGGAAATTATGTAAAACAAAAGTCACGTTATTATCTTTTGACTTCTCATCAATGGTATGGCATTCTTGTTAATTAAGACAATTGGTCCTCCATTTAGAAAGCAATCAATCTAACAGACATTTTAATCGTTTTCACATTTTGCTTCATTCGGGGCACCAGTTTCCTTGTATATAATGGTATATACAATTCGAGCTCAATTAAAAATTAAATTAAATGAGATGAGTTCGAGACTATCTATCACAACTCGGACACAAAACATTGAATTAATTTATTAAAGAGTTGAGTGTGTGGAATGTAAAATGACTTACTCGTTTCAACTTGGCTCGTTAAATTTAAATACCTTTCTTAGAAGAAGAGGTGGGAAACTCGGAGGACATAGGATGTAGCAACCTGCAGGTCAACCATAAATGCGGAGCATTTCAAGCCAAATCTGAACTTACGTCCACAATTTATGGCTAATGTTTTAAGTTATAAGCACAACATGCATCTTTGCTTAGATAACTCCTCTTATTGCAACTAACCAATTCTTTATTTTTGCTAACCGCCTTCCCAAATTGTATAATTAGTATACTTTTCGTTAGCACATAACTGTGAACAATTAGCGAATCAGTCGACGTTCATATTAATCTTCATCCTATGTATAATAAAAGTTTGTATTTCATGAAGGAGTAGGTCTATTAAAAGAAGGTACTTCTTAGATAAATTATCTAAATACGAACTTACATTATTAAAAAAATTATTGATATTACCAATTAAAACATCTAAGTTCTTAAGTTGGAGTATTTTTTAATGTAACAAGACTTATTTCATTAATAATATAAATATTTTAATTAATAATATTGATAATTTTATTTATAATATGGATCGTCTCTAACTAGAGATCATCTCTCAGTTACATGAGATATTATTCATTAATTATCCTCGCCTAGATTACCCTGAATTTTCTAGCACGATGCCGCTCACATTTTACAACTTTAGGCCGTTTGGTAATTTGAATGAATTTTATGTCGCGATTTCATATTTTTAAAACTTTGATACTTTGGAGCTCTCACGTTTTATATCTAACAACTTTTCGCAATCAAATCATAATCAGATAATTGACCTCGCTATAGAATCCTCAATTTTCCCTTAGGTTATCGACATGATTGACTTTACAAAATCACATGATTCACAAATCTCAATCACCATTTGATTATTATTAATTATGAAAGGGAGTTCCGGTTCTGTTCCATATACACTATATATATAGGGGATATATGTTACCAATTATTAGCATCCCATCTAAGCTTAATCATCTTAAATTTCTTAACTAACGTTGCAACTTACTTGCGAATTGCAAAAATGGCAGAACAAGGTCGCTCATTAATCTTGCTAATTACTACAATGCTGAGTTTATCAATGGTTCCTATTGGCCATAGTGCTAGCTTTCGCGCTTTCTACTTGGTCCAACAGGTAACTATTTAACGGAGTCCGGATTTTTGTGTACTTTTAATGCGAAACTTTAGACTATAATCGGTGTTTGTAAATATGTGTATATGGTTGCAGTGGCTAGGATCTTATTGTAACCAAGCGGGTACGAGATGCTGCTATCCGGATACCGGAAAGGCACCGGCAGACTTTACTATCCAGGGACTTTGGCCGTACCTCAGCGATGGAAGTTTTCCTTACAATTGTGGCGGAGGGAATTTCGACGTTGGTTTGGTAAGTTCATTACCTTCATACTTCATTTCTATGTTTTTCTTCTTCCTTAAGCCCTATCGAGCGGGAGTTTACTGACAATATTTGAAAAGATCTATCATCTATTCGAGAATCATAGTAATCGATTTAATTTAGGCATTTGTTACTACTTGATTTGATCGTTTAAATATCGTATCGATTTTGTCTCTTGTACAATTGGCTGTAATAGATATAGCACCAAAGTGTTGAGGAAAGTCATTACATGGTTAAATCAAGTTGTGATGAATGCCTAAATTGAATCATTTATGTTGATTCTCGAACATTTCTAGACTGTGTTCTCGATGATTATGAAATTTTGTGATCTTCTATAATATCGTTAATAGAGCTTATGGAAAAACCTAACAATGATGCCTTGTTGGATAGAGCTCATGACTTGCAATTGCACTTGCGAGAAACAAACCATAGACTTATATATAGTACAGGATTTAACCATAAGTTTCGTTTAATATACAGTGTCGTTGGTTGAGAAATAGTAGTTGAGATTAAAAGAGTAGCGAAATCAAGCATTCGCATAACATTCTTTGATTGATTTTGGTAACGACGCGTATATAAGTTACCTCTATTGTATGCTATACAGATCAAACCCATAGAGAAGCAGCTACACCAAACATGGCCAACCTACACATGTCCTCTCATAGGAAGGAAGTTCTGGGTGCACGAGTGGAACAAGCACGGGACGTGCACAAAATCCTTCATGAACGAACTCACCTACTTTAACAGCGCTATCAACATGAAAAAGAGGGTCAATATCCTCCAAGCTCTCACCAGAGCTGGAATAAGACCTAACAACCAGTTTTACCCTATCAAGTCGATCAAGCAAGCCATTCGTCGCGCTACAGGACTTCGCCCATGGATCGTTTGCAATCATAACGCTCAGGGGCATAGCCAGATTTGGATGGTTACCACATGTGTTGATGCAACTGGGAAAAGAGCCATCAACTGCCCTTACATTCCCAGAGGACGTGGCCGCGGCTGTGCCAATAGAATCCAGTTTCCTTCCTTTTAAGTAATTAAGGACCATGCCTCTGAAAATTTATATGTAATTTCAATTTACTGTGTTTGTTCAAATAAGTAGATGGATGGATCATGTATGTCCCTCAAATTGAAGGAAAAACAAACATCAGAATGTAAACAGTATATTGTTCATTGATATTCAAAGTTAATTTCTGTTAAATTAAATCAATGTTTGTGCTCGGTTTATCCTATGTACGTTCAAAGGAATGTGTTCGATCATGGTCTATTACTTATGATTACCAGAGTATATAAAGGAAAATTCATGGCATCATTGCAAATTAATTCAAGGTACAGTAAAATTTTCATAAAAAAAATACTATATAAAAAAATAAACTCCTTATAATCATAAAAAATTCAGGTTCCAATTTTTAGAACCAGTTATAAATAAGAATAAACTTCACATTGTGATATTCCATTATCATATTCCATTACTTTTCCCGATCATGCCTTAAGTAATTATACCTCCCTATAATAATAAATGATATAATATTTAATAGTATTTATCTATATATATGGTTTTTCATTATGAAGTTTAAGATGTAAAATACTTATTTAAAATTGTTTGTTATAGTGATGACCTTTGAGTGGTAAACCTATCTTTTAACTTTCATTTATAGTTCATCTA
This sequence comes from Plantago elongata, assembly GCA_036897095.1. Lineage (NCBI taxonomy): Eukaryota > Viridiplantae > Streptophyta > Magnoliopsida > Lamiales > Plantaginaceae > Plantago > Plantago elongata. Next base: position 301 of record JAYMSP010001027.1, on the reverse strand, counting down.
TATATAAACCTTCTCGTTGAACAAAAAACATCTCTATCTTGTCAAGTTAGTATTTAATAATTTTACTCAATGAATATGACATTTAAGTTATACTCATTATTTTATTCTGAAAAATATATTTTTAGTACAAACATCTACTTATAAATAAACTCTCTATAAGAATATTTTTACCCGATCTCCACAATATGACTGTATGGAGTTTTTACTTTATAATGAATTATGTGAGTTGATTCTTACACACCATAATTCAAAGTAGTATAATAATGCAATATATATATATATATATATATATATATATATA
>JAYMSP010001026.1:0-37287 GCA_036897095.1 Plantago elongata | reverse complement strand
CTATTCCTCTTCCCCAGTCAACTAAGCATAGACCCTGCATCAAATAACCATGGTACTCAGGAATAGAGTAGCATATAAACTATATAGTACTTCAAAATATTTAGAATATTCTGAAATAACCTGCTCGCGCCAAGATCCAGTTCACAGGGAAATATCATATTTATCTTCTGTTGGGTCTTCTCTGCTGTGATGGGACAAAAAACTAATGTTAGAGTGACTGTTGAGAAAAACGAAAACAGATCTGCTGGATAGTAAAATCAGTCAGAGAGCAACAATTCACTGTACAGCAGTATGTAAATCAATCAAGCATAAAAACATGATATTCCCTATTTCTTATGGAGCTAAAACTTCATTTCTTCTTCTGGCTCGAAATATAATGAACTACATTAAAATGGCTCTTAAAATTTAAAACACTTTTTGCTTTCATTTCCCAAAGTGGAAGATGATCGATTCGTTTATAATTATGTGTCAATAAAATACAGCCTCTCAGAGGAAAGGCTGGGTACATCCAACTACACCGCTTGTTGCGGGAGTCTCTCTGAAGGCACTTGGGGAACGACGATGATGATGAAGAAGCAAAGAACATGATTAAAGTGAACTTTCTCCCAAGTTGTAGGAGTTGTTTCCATCAGTAATGGCGTGTAGACTTGCATTTCACAATCTGATATTGCTAACCTGGAATATCGGATGAGCAGATTATCAGGTTCGAAGTCACCATGGATAATTGAAGCGCTGTGGAGTGTTTCTAGCATTTGGAGCATCTCTATGGTGTAATAAATACACAGTACTTCATCCATAGACCCACTTGTGATGACATTATAATTTATGGCATCCTGCACCATGTCCCAAGATGAACAAAAGGAGGAAGTGCAGTGTAACTTAAATTAAGCATTAATCAGGTTTACCAGAAGTGTCCCATGAGCTAAAAAATCAGAGACCAGCACGCTGTAGTCAGTATATAGGTGCAATCGATGTGCAGACCCAAAACTCATCCTCTGAAACATAAATACTTTAATGTAGGTGCTTTACAGAAAAACGGCTCAGTCAAACTGTGTACAACATTTACATACTTCTTTTTCTGGAATCCGCAGATCAAGTTGGCGGTACATGTAAAACTCCCAAGGAAAGGGTGGCTTTTGAACCTGTTACAGGCTAAAATTTTCGAAATTAACCAACAATGTCCTGTTCATGTTTCAAGCATCATCAAATGAAATCACAATAGCAATGTGGTTACCTTAAGTGACACAACTTCATCAGGATTATCATTTACAAAAGCTTTAAACACCTGAGCAAATCCACCTTGACCTGCACACCCTTTGATCTGGTACTTGTTTCCACCTTAGAGTCCCAGAGAGTATGAAGTCAAGAGCAAGAAGAAAACTTCCAGATGGGATGACCAGGGATAATGATAAAATAAGACCAAACAACACTGGTATAATGTTAAGTTCAGGACCTAGTCACATAGTTTCTAATGGTTAAAGACCATGCTCCCAATCTGAGGTCTAGTTCAAGCTGGTATTTGAGGAAACATCCAATACTTAATAAAGCATGTAAAGCTTTATATGTAATGTTTGGAAAATGACAAACAAAAGGATTCAGGAGTAATCCTTGTGTTTGCTTAATCAAATGGTTTATCAAGTCATAAATCACACACTCTTCCCAGTTCTGGAGTAATGCTATTAATGTCAATAAACATCAAAATAGATTTTACATGTCGATAAAAATTGCTATTAATGTCCTCTAATATGCCAAACAAACTCCAAGTTAAAACTTGATTAGAGTTGGATTAATATTCCCCGTACGAATTTCAGTTCAGGGGTTCTAATTCATTTTCAGTACAAGCAAAATTGTATGGGTCAAATTAATGGGATCATGTAGTACTTAAGGTCGATGCGTCTGGGATTAAAATTAAAAAATAACAAACATACATAGCAAAAATTCTTTGTAGCATTTTGGTAAATCATCATTTCGAAATGAAACGAAGAAAAAAACATTCTAATATGCAATCGATTTGTCCAATAAAAGCACAATATAAAGAAAAAAACATGAAAACCAATTACGTTCGTTTACTACACATAAAATCAAAGGGCACAAGTTACCCTGTTTCAAACATAAGTTAGAATTTTTAATGGAGATGTTTAGAAACAAGCTCAATACTACCTATTCAAAAATAAATAAAAATGTTAATTACACAAAGAATACAACTCTATGAGAGAAACATACTACTAGTAGTCTACTACTACAAATCAAATGTTATTGTTGAGGGAAACTACACAGCAGGTGAGCACCTTCCCCCCCAAAAATTACACAGAAGTTGCTCTTACATTTTGCTTCATACTAAAGTAAAAGGTTAATTCCTCCAACTAGACTGTAAAACCACAAACTTTACCAGATATTTCCCCTCCGTCTAAATTGGATGAAATAACGACGCCATCTTTCATACCAAATCATATAGCACACGAGCCCCTCAAAAAGCTCGGTCAGTTGCATATCATAGCTTGATCCACGAATGTATTCGACTTGGTTCATGCCCATTGGTATCATCTTCTATCAGACCCTAGAACAGAATCAGATTCGAAGGAATTATTAAGATGTGGCACGTCGCTCCCTCTGCTACGTAGACCAGCTTCAATATCTTCTATGTTATGGCGTTGTGAAATCTTCATGAGATCCCCACCAATGTCCATGTCATCTTCCACTTTCATTCGTCTACCATCGTTCATGCTGTCATTTTCACCACCCCGGGGAGTGATGGGCATAGGAGGCCTCTGGGGTTCCTCCCGTACAATTGCTTGGAAGTTATTCTTAGAAGGTTGGACCTTCGTACAAAACACCTCCAGAAAATTATTTACACAACCACGATCATACACGTTGATTCTGTTGTCAGCTCTGTAACGGAAATTCTCATAGGTGGTCTGCCGAAAAAATGAGAAATAGTAGGGAATCATATCAATACAGATGGATACCACAGAAGAATGAACTAGAAATCACCTAAAGTAATTCAACATCGCCACCAATCTCATTGAAAATTAAACGAGATTTAATTCTCTTGCTCTGGGGTGTTAATGCACCTACAGTTAATGGTGTTCACAGGAGTTGTTCAACTGTTTGTGGATACCAGTAATTTGGAGACTAATTTTCAGTTTGTAGCAGTTCAAATTAAATAAGAGAAATTGGAAGTTGTGTTTGCAATAATCAAACCTGCAGTTTCCTATAAAATATATACTTTAAGCAATCCCTTGGTGAACACCCTATTGACTTATAGCTGTTGTAAGATATTAAGACATCTAATAATCTTCCCGGGAGGCAAAAAAAGAAGAATATACTGCAACCCAACTCAGAGATACTTTCTGTACATACCAACACGTCGCAAATAAAACAGTAACCAGAACAACAGTTTCTTATCCCTACCTTAACATAAATCCTGAGAAGAAGCATTAAGGTTTGTTAACCATGTGTTTTAGGCCTTTGCACCTTCTATAATCACCAAGTTTAGATGAAAATAACAAGCAAGGTGAGTCAACAACCAATGTTCCATCCTATAAGGGGACCTTGACAGATCTGAAAAACAAATTGGCTAGGAAAAGGACATTTGTCAAAGGTTTTCAAATAATGATTGGATTACAAGATGACTGGCTCACAAAGAGCAAAAAGGTGTATGAACTGAGAACAGAGTGGAACTTATATGTAAGTTGAGACACTTTCCAACATTTCTAGAATAACGGCAAACAATCTTCTATAAATGTTACAGCCACAATTAAATGGCGATTCAAGCACAAAAAAAAAAAAAGAAACCAAAAAAACTGACCTGATTTGTGCTTATCAGGTATAGATGAAAACCAGTGAGTCCACCAACAAACCATAAGGATATGAAACAATAAGCCATTAGAATCACAGATGCAGGAGATTCCTTCATAGCATTCCATACCGTGCCATGGTCATTCATCAGAAATTTCATGTATAGAGCAGTCATCGCAAACACGTAGACGCAAAGGAGTGTTGCAGAAGAAACAAAACAGAAGAAAAACCGGTAGTTTCGCTGCACGTTCAAGAGAAGAAGAGGAGCAAAACTAACTAGTTAGGGTTACAGCTTACAACGAAGCAGTTTCATAGACAAAAGAAACCATGATAAGTCCCACAAAGATAATTAAAAGAACAGAATCAAAAGCAAGGAGAAGAAGAAAGGGCAAGACAATTCTAGCTGTACCATTCCTATGCACTGACCAACCCAAGGGCAGTGATGATCAAAGCGCTCCACACAGTTGTTGCAAATGGAGCAATGTGAGCAACGAGGAGGACGGTACAGCATGCAAGTGTCACAATATTTAACTCTAACAGGAAGCCCATTGACCATTACGTCTTTAGTTCGTGGGAACTGCAGGCTTGGTGTCTGCCTTCCACCAATCTCCACTGACGCTAAAGTATCATAACGAAGGTCTTCTTCTGGAGGATGTAAATTACGAGGCACTATTCCTGGATCCCGGGCTGAAGTTAGAAGCAACAGCACCAATACCTATAAAAATTCAAGAACTTATAAATATAGCCACAAAAATACTCCATAATTCACATAAAATAGAAGTAAACTTCAATTGCTAAATACTCCAATATCTTATAAGATGTAGTCCATCCGTCTCAGACCAAATGTCCAGGAGATTAAGGTATCAATGTGAGAATGTAAGGTAGTATTAATAAAGTGAATTTGTAGTATGTGGGTCCAAAACATAAGGTAGAAGTAGTGCGAACAAAGTAAATTATTGTCAGTCTCTGTAAATAATATGAGCTTTAAGTCATAATTATTACTGCACATGGGTGTATAAAAGTAGTGCGAACAAAGTATGTTATTTGTATTGGAATATAATACTAAGTACAATCTACAAACAGGAGTACTGAGAATGTTGGTCCATCATTACCCTACAATACTTTACCTCGGGTAGATTGGACCAACCTTATAAGTTAGCAATCAACTACCATATCAATGTAAAAGGTAAATCCACAGCCAATCAGTGAAAAAGGCTAAGACAATTAACTTTAATCCTAGAAAAACTAAAAGTATAGCGACTGTGTGTGTGGGGGTCCATCAAACTACTGAGAAAAGTTTACACGACATTATGATTTGTAAGCATGTGTAAAACAATTTAACACATCATCATAATTGTTACAGCAGGAAAAAGAATGAAGTGGAGAGTTTAGGAACTAACATAAATGGTGAAGATGACAGTGACTACCAGAATCCAATAGCCTTCGTTAAGCTCATGGCGAATATGGCTGGCAACGAAAATACAAAAGATAACGACAGGGACAATGATTAACAATAATGTGACGAACAGTGACCTTGCATCAGGGCCAAAAATCAACCTTCCACCTAGAAAAAATATCTGAAACATATAAACGCAAAGCATGTTATGCACGATTAACATATATCATAGCTGTACAACTGGTGTAGAAACACCAGGATAAGTAAAATGTGTAGCTCAAGTTAGAAACTTTATATCAACACTAGGGAAATAACCAAATGAAATGAAGTATAATCAGAAATGATAATCAGAACCATAAATTATTTGACATGCTATTGAGAAGCATTAATTAATAACAAATATTCACGAGTATATGCTCTTATTGACCTACACCATCTTCATGCTAAAGTCCAGGACTATACCATATGAAAATTTTGAGAGTGTAATCAGATAAGTTGTTATCTATGCTAGGTTGTTTGGTTGCTTTGTATAAACGTGATAGATAAGTTACACAATCTGCTTGCTTATTGGAGTACAGGTTTGTTGTTCCTCTTACTTCTTTCAGAGTTAAAGCTCGAACTCCACGGTATTATAACTTATAAGGCCAGACATGCACGAGCAATTTACATGAACACAAACACACAGGGGCGGGGAGGGGAGAGGGGGTTTTGAAGGCAGATTAATCCGAAAATTATTACAGAGAGAAGGATCCAAGTTAAAAACATACCAACAATGACCCATTTGATTCATATTATATTTAAGTAACTTATGTCATCTTGTAAGAATGTACTAGTATTTTCTTGCCTAATCAAAGCAAAAACTTATTTCATGTTTGGAGATAATGGGGAGGCTTCATTAAGGCTTTGTTTAGCAAAATTAGTTAATAACTGAAAAACTAGTTGGTAGCTGATTGGATAGCTGACAATCTATATGAATCAATTCGAGGTGTTTTATAAATTAATTAGATGATAAGCTAGCTTATTGCTAAATATAGTAAATAAAAATAGATCATCTAACTTATTTTTTGATAAACTTTCTGGACAATCTTATCAGATCAGATAGCTTATCAGCTACCGCTACCAGCTCGGTGTTCACATAACAGTCATATTACAAAAATAACTTCATCGAACTGATAAGCTAGTGTTAAACACATCCTAAGTTGCAAACTATGTTAATTCATCATTATTACCTAGACCATAAATGTTTACATAAGTAAAACAGTTCATCCGTGGGACACTATTGTAAATTGCATTTCTCTGTACAACAACTTTAGATTGTATTAATTGTCAGACATCTAATTGCACTTTCAATCCCTATGTTTCTAAAGATTTTTGTTTCCATACAATATTTTTGTTTACAATCTTGCCCACAATCATATTCATTGTTCCACCTCTGGTTGTAATTTAGCATCAGTTGCACAAGTTTACATGCATGATTATGGCAACTAAACATAGAGTTGAACTAAATTAGTTTTCTATTAATTACCCCCACTGCTCTTCATCCAAAGTCAATGTAAAACACATGAGCATGCAAGCTTTGACAACAACAAGGAATAATGCTTTAACGTATGGAAAACTGTCCACCAAGTAATTTCTTTCAGTTTTTTCCATTGACCATCAAGCTAGTAACACCTAAGCAATGTCAACTTAAAATGGTTTGTTTCTGGATCAATACTTTTGAATATGAAGATAAAAGTTAAAACCATAAACTAGATTTTCATTTCTCACATCAGAGAAAATTGGAAATTAGATTACTTCATGAGACTATCAATAGTCAACACTAAATCTTACTAGTAATTAGATACTGGCAAAGAACAAAACTGTTCCTCCTCGTCCTGGTCATGAACAGGAAGAACATTTTCAGTGAAAAAATATGCCAAGGCAATAGGAGCTGCTACATCACAAATTATGCATAATACGTTGGAGATCAGGAACAATTACCAGTATGATTATACACATCATGTGCATTTGTACATGGGATTTTTTAAACTATCTAATTTATCCCTCTAGAAATGTTAATTTTCCACGTTGATACATTTTTTTGCATAAATTCTCTGTTTGGAATAGAAGTGCTTGCACAGAAGAGTACTTGTGCTACCCACCATGACCTAAAGACATCTCTCCTGTCTAAATCTCCTGTCTAAATATTTGGGCATGAGAACACCTATATCGCCCAGATCCTTCCGTCTAAATAGATCTTAGAAATTCTAGATGATCCTTCCCATATACGGCATTAATGTGCTCAATAAACACGAGAGTCAACCTTAACCCACATTACATACTTGTTACACTGATTTGGTTGTTTAGCTTCATTGTACAAGCAGCAGCACACCCAGAAGCTGCAGTTAATAAATACACTACTAGAAGTAGTCCACCGACCCACCAATAACCTGTTAATCTGCTGCAGGTAGCGAAACCATTTCTACGAAAACATCAAAGAGTTTCGTTTTCCCATAAGCACAAGACTTCCAATTCATCATGGTTTAAAAAAATAGCAACTAAAGGAAACAAATAAACCCTAAATTAAAACATAAACAGACAAATCGACGAAGAAACACAGAATTGGAAATGAATTTGAAGTAAATATGAGCGGTTAAAATAAAATTGAAACGAGCATCAAGGTGTAGCAAGTAAATGAGGTGAAATTATATAGTTAAAATAAAAACAAGTAATAGAGGTGAAATTAAGTCTTACATTATTTCCCTTCCAGACCTCGTGAACCCGCTTAAGCTTAGCCATTGAGCAGCAGAATAACAGAACGATGGGTTTGGTAAGGTGGAAAAGAAGAAGAAGAAGAAGAAGAAGAAGGAAGATTTCAATTTTCAAACTTGGAATGAACAACTGTTCATAATTGTGGAGAATAAAAGCACTTTTCTTTTTTCAGTTCTTCTTTTCTCTAGTATTTCAAAATGTATTGTTGCCAATTCAAAACGGAACCTGCCAGTGTCATACTGTATTAATTACTAATGAATTGTAGTAGTAATACAGACTACAGCTGTTATCTTTGAGTTTTCATTTTCTATATATAAAAATATATCACTCCTGTACTGTATGACATGGGTGATGGGTGTTTGACTTTTAAAACCTCAATTTGGACCAACACGTCGAAAACAAGAATTATTGTAAGCGTGTATCACGTTGTTAAAATCACTTAAACTATCAAGTGAAAAAAGGGTGATTAATACGTTAAGCGTGTTTGATCATTACATGAAAGAGTTAAGGATTAGGATCATGTGTGTTAAAATTCGAGTTTAAGAGCAAAGTAATCGAAAAGACAAGAAAAAAAATGAATACAAAAGAAATGGGTTGACTGCGGTCAGATTCCAGTCTCAAGAAGTTGACCGTGGTCCAGCCTTGATCGGCATTTTGGTCCCCGACTGCGATCAGGAGTCAAACATGTTCAAGCATTTCTTTTGTCTCGGACCACGATCAAAAACTGATCTAACTGCGGTCAGACCTATTCAGTCTAGAAAGATGTGATTTCCCGGAAAAATTCAAAATGCCTTAATCTTTTCATGAATAGATACATCCTTCGGATTGAAAGTTGTGACTATTGAATGAAGAGTTAACACCTTTTGTGAAGGGAAACAACTCTTGCAAAAATGACCAAGCAAGTATAAATACGTGAAGATGTTCTTCACAAAAACACTCATCATTCCTAGCTACTTTCTTGCTCTTTGTGCATCCTTACAATACTCAAATTAAAGTTCGTCAGACTTTACTATCAGAGTGCAACCTAGCCATTTAAGAGAGCTTTTTATCATGGGAGATGACATCAAACCCATGTGCACCGTAGTGGGCAATAAAGTCTTAAGGAGAGATATGTTAAACCATCGACTCTCATCGACCCTGTTTTGGTCTTCTTCTCTACTTCCCTACCCACAAATACCTACCATATTCATACAATTATATCATGTATTATAGCCCCACTAGACCCGTTAATTAGTAACTTACACTTCCTCCATTCATTAAAAAATTATAAGGATCATTTTCATAAACACCCCCTATTGTTTGTGCCAATTACAGATTACTCTTTGTTGTTTGAAGTATTACATAAACTCATTTTCTCACCCGGTGTTGACTCCGGTGAGTATGTGGCACATTTCGATCAGGTGAATTCTAACGTGGACTAACCAAAAAAGAAAAAGAGAATCTTCAGTTTATTATCCAAAATTAACCACTTCTTCTCATTACACCCCACCAAAACCCTTTCATCTTTCCTCTTCTCAACTGTAAACCCTACAAGAGCACATCAACTGCAAAATTGACATTGTTAGTCACGGTTGAAGTTCGATTCGTTTTCATAATCGACATTATCGTTGTTTAATTTCATGGGCGAATAGTAGGGTTTCATAGTTATTCGAAGCAGCCATGTTGAAAGGTAAAATTCAAGCTTTTTCTTGTCATATTGTTATGATTTTCGTGCTAAAAATGTAGTAGATGACTTTGATTTTGCTGTAGATTGTTCATGGTTGCCTGTTTTAAAGGTTTCGAACGTAAAGATCCAATTTTTAATTTTGTTTTGTCGAAAAGGTGTTCATATGTTGTTACTTTGGAAATGATGTACTCTATTTTATGTATTTTTTGTTGTGTCGATCTCGATTTTCTGTTTTCATTAAGTTAGAAAAAAGGGCAATTTCTAATGTATGTGTTGTGGTCGATTCTGTGTTGCAGCTACGGATGGCACCTACAACATACTGATTAGGCACAACAAAGAGCAGTACATGCTTGAGAATGTGAAAAACTCCAGATACGTATAATCACACAAAATTCCAGGATGATGTGATTTGTGTGGCTTTGGATGGTGTGTCTGCTTCTTGTAATTTAGCAATACGGTTGAAATGTGATATGGATGGCATTATGGAGTAATTAGAGATAATGAATGATGATGATGTTAGGACTATGTTTGAGAGAAATAAGAAGTATATGGAGGTGTTTTTGTATGTTGAAACAAGTGAGGCTTTGCCACTTCTTGTTGACATTAGTTGTGTGAAGAAATCAGTTATGAGGTCAATATTTAGTGATGAATTTGTTTTTAACCGGCTAAAGGGTGACTCGAACCCCCGACCTATTGGTTGTAGGTGAAGCGTCTTACCAACTGAGCTAAAGGAGGATGATGATTTGTATCATATTTTTTTTGAAACTGGCAATCCTTCTGAGTTTGTATCTGCCCCACACCATCTGTGCAGTAGGAATTATACCTATAGAAAATGCGAACCTATGCCTGCTAGTTCATGTGCTCCTGGTTTTTCAATGTATGCTAGGTATATGATGAGTTGGTTGGAAATCCTTCATTGAATACATTCAAGTTGAAAGATTGGGCTTTAAATAAACTTGGAGTTACAATCCCTTACATGAGGATGTATAGGGCAAGAACCGAGGCCCTTTATCAGTTGGGTGGTAATCTTGAGGAAGGCTACCAAATGATGCCAAGGCATCTGGAGATGTTGAGGAGAACCAATTCAGGTTCAATATTGAAGTGGCAAAGGGATGTTCAACAAATAGAGAGGGGGGCTTTATTCAAGAAGCTCTTTATGAGACTTGATGCCTTGAAGAGGGGGTTTCTAAATTGGTATGCACCATTCCTCTTCTTTGATGGGTGCCACCTAAGAGCAAATATGGAGGATATCTTCTAAGTGCATTAGGGACTTATGCAGACTATGGAATCTTTCCAGTTGCAGTTACAATAGTGGAGTCAGAGACTAAGGAAGGTTGGGGATTTTTCCTCCACTGCTTGACATACATGCTTGGTCCATTGAATTCAGATGTTCATTGGCATTTTATGTTAGATAGACATAAGGTACTTTAGTTTAAAATGCAATTAATTTGTTTGGTTTTCATCTATTATTAACAGTTTATGTTATGTATTTACATGGACTTGTACCTGTCATTTTTGAAATTTATCCAACTGTGACAAATAGGCATTGTGCCAAACATGTCCATTTTGAAGTAGAATTTCAAGGAACTAAGAAAATTTTTCTGGCAAGCTTCTACCTCTTACACTATTTACAGTTTTAATAAGGCTATGAATGGGTTAAGAATAGCTAGGCCACAAGCAACTGAGTGGTTAATTAAAATAATCCTGGGACAGTGGGCCAGACACTCATATGATCAATCAATTAAGGTTGATCATGTAACAAATAACTACAGTGAAACTTTTAATTCATGGATGGAACCAGTTAGGGGATTCCCTGTGTACAACATACTTAAAGGAATAAGACAACAAGTCATGAAAAGGATCACAATTAGATGGAGAAAAGGGGCAAGCTGTCTTTCAGTTGTGATGCCTAGGACCCTTGGTAAATTGAATGAGATAGCTCATAAGCCAAGGAACTGTAGAATTGTAATTAAGGATGGAAGCGTGTTTGAAGTGGAGGACTTGATCTTTAAATTCATCACCAACTTGGATGAGAGAAAATGTGATTGTAAAAAATGGGATATTAGTGGTCTCCCATGTAGGTATGCCTGGTTGGGCATTCAAGAGCTAAGGGATAACCTTGTGAACTGTCTGTCACAAATCATACCAAAGAAGCATATCAGAGAACCTATGACATAGTGTTGAATCATGTACCTCAGTCCCCATTTTGGCCACAAGACCTGACTATTTGAACTGTGCGATCCACCTGATGTGAGGCATCTGGCAGGCCACTTGAGAAGAGGATAAGGCATCCCTGGACTCCTAAGAATGCTAATAGTGATCTCAGAGCTCCAGATAGATGCACCAATTGTGGTAAGGCACAACAAAAGTAAATGTGTAAGTTTCATGTTTCATTTGATTCATATGCATAATCTTTCTTTTCATTATTGTATATCTGATTATTGGATTTTGTATATTACAGATTGGTCCACCAAGGCAAACTGGTGGAAATGGAGCACGTAGAGGAAATGGAGGAGGTATAGGAAATGGTGGTAGAGGAACCAGAACAGGTAGAGGAAATGGAGCAGGAAGAGGAAATGGAGGTCCAAGTTCAACAATTCCAAGGGTATGCTCTTGTGCATATGGTTCTATGTCTATCTTCTGCATTTCTTATGTCTTATGTCTTATGTATACTTTCAGCGTAAGAGAACCAATCAAGATCAAGCTGGGACAAGTGGAGAAGGTCCATTTAAGAGGAGAAGAGGAGAAAAGCAACACAAACACAAGAACAATGCAATCAAACCATGAGTCAGCCTAATATATTCTGGTTTGGTGATAGGCTTGATCTTGATCTTTTGATGCTGTCAATTTGCTATGTTTGATACTATGTAATCATCTCTCTGTTTGGTGTTAAATCATTTTGGCTAGTTCAGAATCAGTTTGATTGGGATATTACTTGTTTTTGGAGACTATTTGCATTCTTTTGTATTGGAAATATGTTTATTTATGAAGACAACTTCATATGAAATTTTGGGAATCCATTTTAGTACATGCATACTTGTTTACATTATAATGATTTCAATACATAAAGTGATTATCTTCACAATCAGACAACATAAAAATACACCAAACAAAACTAGGTTAATTGCAACTAATTTTCTAAGGAAGATGTCTGGATCATATCTTCCAACTCTCCCAACTCCATTACTCATTTGGCTTGTCCCTTCATGCTCATTTGTGTGGACTTGGGAATTGGCGATTTCCTCGCCGACATTGTACCAATGAGACCATCCATGATGAGGATACCAATTATACAACCTACCATTATTCTTCGTACTACTTGATGCCACCATCGTGCAATATCTCGAACAGTTATATTGGCGACAATTTGCAACCTTTCGAGCACTTGAACTTGAGGAGTTTTGAGCCACAGTTGAGTAAAGATAAAAAAATGTACAAGAATAAGAAGAGAAGTGTGAGAAGAGAAAGCACAAAAGGCTATTTATAGCCAAAAGTTTGAAAAAACGGTCACTAACGGAACATACTTATTACATATACACCCAGACATCCCCAACCGTATTACAAATACACCCACAAATTGCAGGTCAATGAACGATCACAATACAATCTAATATACATCCGAAACATATTACAAATAAACTCAAAGTGAATTAATAATAGAAAATTTGAAATGCTGAGATGGCATGCCAATTCATCAAAGGCATTTGTGTCTCCGACGTGACATGGAATCCGGTGTCAACTTTTGAAAATGTTTGTAATTAATTTTTGAAAAAAGTTCATTTTTTAGAATGATTTGTAATTTTTCAAATAGCAGAGGGTTATTTGAGATGAGGGTTAAGAGGAGGGGTGGGTATTGTAAAAATCCCAAATTACAATTATTCTTTTTTTGGACATTTCGTTTATATTTATCATTCTTTACTTTTATCTCTTTTGTTTTCATACTTTATATATTCTTTATATGTGTGATTCTACACTCCAATTGATTTTTTTTAAATTTCAAATTAGTGTATACACATATGGTTCGCAAAATACGATCTTGTTATATATGATTCGTTTCTAACTAACAAGGTTCATTATAAATATCACAAAAATTTGTAGAAAGATTAAAATTACCTATAAACAATAACAATGATCGTCACACCAGTTTAGCCACATATAGAAGATCTCGATCCATACTAATTCGAATCAACTAGATTTATAAACATAACAACATTAATTACAGATAAAGTGCTTCATTATTACAAGATTCAATAGCAACATTACGAGGATTGGTAGTAGGACGTAGGAACATTATGATGATAAACTGATCTAGAATCCAGAAACTCATTGAAACCCGAATTCAAGCCAAAATCAAGAATAGAAATAATTAAACCCGAAAACCTCACCCACCCTACCCGACTTATGCGGTCTTCTATGGAAAGTTGCATGGTAAAAGTTGAAAATTGCAGTGGAGAGAATCATCCATCGATTGCAATCGGCCAAACGTTGACTCGCCCACCTCAGTCTACACTGCAGACAAAAGAATTTCCAAGTCTCCTTCCTTGCCGTTAATGGCGGCCCTCTATTATTATTCTCATCAAACCAAACCAAACCAAACCAAACCAAATCAAACCCAAATACTAACTAACTCTCCATTTCAACCAACACAATGATCAATCAATCTTTCCAAGCCCTTCTCGCCGCTACAGTAGGTTTCTTTGTCGTCAGCTTGATCTTCGCCACCATTTTCCTACTCTGCTCAGAACGCCGTCCTAGAGTCCGATCCTCCCCTTCTCCGGTCAGAACTCGGAATCGGGCCAAAGCACTACCCGATAAAGAGCTTTCCTCCATCTCAATCGAAGAAAGCATCAGTTTTGACCCCTCAGTCAACCGGGTTTCTATGCACGAGCTCATCGCCGTGACCAGCAACTTTCATTCCGATCTTATCATCGGTGATGGGAGTTTCGGGCTTGTGTATAAGGCCCGACTCGTTTCGGGCCCTGTGGTTGCTCTGAAGAAATTGTCGGCTGATGCTTTTCAGGGGTTGCGTGAGTTTCGGGCTGAGATGGAGACGCTTGGTAAGCTTCGACACCCTCATATTGTTAAGATGCTTGGTTGTTGTGCAAGTGGTGTTGATAGAGTTTTGATTTATGAGTTTATTGAGAAGGGTAGTCTTGATCAGTGGCTTTACGACACCTCGTCGGAAGACGGTTTCGGTGATGAGGTGAGGTTGCCATTGTCTTGGCAAACTAGGATCAAGATTATTAAGGGGATAGCTAAAGGGCTTTGTTATTTGCATAATTTGGAGACGCCTATAATTCATAGGGATATTAAGGCTAGTAATGTGTTGTTGGATGCTGATTTCGAGGCGCATATTGCGGATTTCGGGCTGGCGAGGCGGATTGAGGCCTTGCATTCTCATGTTTCGACGCAGGTGGCAGGGACGATGGGGTACATGCCGCCGGAGTATATTAGTGGGGCTACGGTGGCAACGGTTATGGGAGATGTGTATAGTTTTGGGGTGTTGATGCTGGAGATTGTTACGGGGAGGAGGCCGAGCTTTCCGTTTCCTGGTGAGGATGGGAGGGAAGTGAGGTTGATGGAGTGGGTTAATAAGATGGTGGAGAGGAATCGGTATCTGGAAATGGTGGATGATGGTATACTGAAGGATGGGTTGGACGAGAGTGTGGTTGCTGAGGTTTTCAAGAT
The DNA here is from genome assembly GCA_036897095.1 of Plantago elongata. Classification (NCBI taxonomy): domain Eukaryota; kingdom Viridiplantae; phylum Streptophyta; class Magnoliopsida; order Lamiales; family Plantaginaceae; genus Plantago; species Plantago elongata. The sequence goes on along the minus strand of JAYMSP010001026.1, from coordinate 21,988 downwards.
TGGTGTAAAATGTGCTGATGAGAAGGGGAGAGTAAGGCCTATTATGAAGGAAGTTGTTCATGAGTTGGATAAAATTTTGGCGTGAAGTTGTAGTTAGTTGTGTACGTATTAATTGATGTAGTCTTGTTGTTGATCCTTTGGCCGAAGTTGAAGGCGAAAATTGTCTTCTACTTTCTTCCGAGTGATGAAGAAAAGATGTAAATAACTTGTGGAGAATGAATCTGAGGTAAGTGCAACGGAAGAATATTCTTTAGCAGCATATACCGTTAATGATCATTTGGAATGTGATTGTTCTAAACGAACTTACTGTTTATTATGAATCTGGTCAACAATTGCCTTATTGTTTTATTACAAATGCATTATTTGTATAGATCCTTCTATAATTACCTATCTTAGAGTGTGGAATTCAGTTCTTTTATGCTGGTAGAATTTTGATTCTGGAAAACTACTGTTTGGTATAGAGTTGGAGTTGAATTGTCTGAATTAGAATTGAGTTTTTGAGTGTGTTTTTTAAACAAAAACGCAATTGAGTTGAAATGTAGTGGTATGCTAAACAACCAAGAATCTGGATAATTTATTGTTGGTCCTATGTTCAGAAATGCTTTACTGTGAAAGTTGATTTGTTCTGCACCGGATCTGTTCTGTCTATATCAATGTTATGCTTCCTCATTCGGTTATCTGTTTTGAGCTAAAATTGGCATGCTAGTGGCTCTAGACCAGAGGATAGAGGTTTCGGTGTTACCATCAGGTGGTAGAGGATTCAGTGTTACTGTCTTACGGCTATAATTATTTGCAAAGTATTGCATTGATAATCACCAACCTTTTCATCCAACTCGAGAATGGATCATGGATGACGCATTTGCCAGAAAGCCAAATGCAACTCTCCCACCCTCTGTACCCCAGGTTCAGTCTCATTTTCAAGAAAATATTGTGCCGGGATGTTCATGTTAGTTTGTGATTATATTCGAGCTCAAGAAACTAGTTAGTAATGATCAAGATGCTGTAATTGAACTCGAAGGTATTGATTGACAAGGCTCAACCAGGACATCTCTTTCTGCAGTGGGGTAGGAGAATTAAGTTCTTCACTCCTTTTAGATTATTGTTCAGCTCATCAGATGTGAAAATGTTTGTTTGAAGGGAAAATCACACAGTCCGCTCCTGAGGTTGTCGCATTCATCATTAAGGTTCAGTCTCTGTTAATTTTTTACATTTCAAACTCCATACCAGTCTGATTTTATTTTCTGGAGTGACTGAGTGCCTCGCAGCTATGTCATCTTCAAGCGAGTATCATTTTCAGATTCCACCATATATACTGCATGGAGTAACATGAGTTTCCGTGGATAGGTCTATCGATTGGCCTGTGAAACACAAGAAGCTTGTACAGGTGTACAAACAAAGATATAATGTTACAATAAAAACTCCATACCGTCATATCGTTGGGACTGAAAAAATTATATTCCTATAAAGAGTTTATTTCTAAGTAGAGGTATATACTAAAAATATATTTTTATAATAAAATAATGTGCATAACATAAATATTATATTTATTGAAAAAAATACTACTTATTCGAAAGATAAAATATAGATTTACTACTAAAAAATTCAAATTACTATCACAAACAACTTTTAATAAGTATTTTACATTTTAAATTTTAAGATAAAAATTATATATGGATAAATATTATTGAATATTTTATCATTTATTACTATAGAGAGGTATCATTACTTAAGACGGGATTGAAGAAAGTCACGAAATATGATAATGTAAAATTTATTCTCATTTATAACTGATTTTAAATTAAAAATTCTTATAACTATAAGAAATTTATTCTTTTATATAATACTCTTCTATGGAGTTTTTACGTCCCCTCGAAAGAGCTCCATCAATTGGCCTGTATAACGCAAGAATCTTGAGGAGGTGACTACGAATTTGTTGTTGGTATGTGTTGCCTTACCTTACCAAGACACATGCACTAAGTTAAATGCTAGTAGTATATAAATGAATAATACATCCATATCCTCTTGCTTACAAGTTTAAATTATACGGGAGAAAACTCGTCTATTGTTAGTCTCTGAGCAAATCATAATTCTATTTTGATTGGTAAGAAATTTTATGTCGATGGTGGTTTGTAATATTTTTTATATAAGTAACTTATAATTTCAGTTGAATTTGTACGATTTTATAATTAAACATCCTTACACAGTACACAATTTCTAAAATAGCCACTCATACACATTATCAAATAGTAGTATCACGGAACTAAAGTTATGTGTAATTTAGTAATTCGTTTTAAGATTCTCAAATACTTTTTGAGTTTAAAAAATTAAGATGAGAGTATCTTTTTCATAAAATAATAAGGCAAAAGTATTTTTGTTTATAACTGAGTGGCATGAGATGTAATTTTGAGCTATTGTCTAAATATTATAATGTTAAAGTTGAATTAAAAATGAATACAAATAAAAATATAAAATTTTATTCGAAATAATAAAAGTGACAAAGTGGGAATCTGGAACGGAATAAGTATATTTACACTAGTCTTTTATGTAAGAGTACTTCTAATATAGTAATATACTTGGCATGTTGACATTTCTTTTGACGAAATTATGCGGATGAAATTAATGGGCATCCAACACAGTATATCTAAAATCTCTGGTTTATTTTGGCCGGTGTTTGTAATTTGAATCATATTCAATTGCATTTATGTTATGACTTGTGTAGTTGGCTTGGCTGTATATGTAAATCTCCTCACTGGGGCATGTTCATTAGTATCACAATGATAAGTCTCTGTTTTGTCACAAGGCTACTAAAAGCAATACGTGTTTTCAAAGTAGCTTTCCCCAGTTTGGAGAAGTGCTCTTCTACTGCTTCTGGCTGTAAGCTAAACTTGTATGCAATAGCGTCTCTGCATTCGACCAACAAATGCACCTAATACGACTCATTTGGACGATTTTAATCTATAACTTTCATCGTGTTGCGTGTTGTTTAAATACTCCGAAGACCTATATTCAAGTGTGGAGCCAACAAAATAAGTTCGGGCCATATGAGAGTATGTTTTAAAGCTAGCATGGGCGAGATCTAAAAAATCGGAAATCATACTTGGAAATTTTCTTTTTCAAATTTTAGAGGGGCGAACACCTCACTATGCTCCCCCTGGCCTTCTGGCTCCGCCCCTTCCTATAAGTCGATCAGAATACTTTCCCCAGTTGAGGGTGCCTGAGCTGTGAAGCTAAAGCAATGCTGTTACGCTCTCATTATAGTTCTCTTGATCATCTGATATTCATTAATTTTTTCAGGAAAAAAATATCAGAGAGATTTTCTTTGTAATTGCCACATTTAGGTTGATCATAAACGGTAAACATGACCATCTGTATCAATAGGCTGCTGCAGGCTTGAGAGCAATTAAGAAGGTAGATAATTATAATATGTACTATGGTATAGGACTATAGGGGCATGCTACAGTTGGCTTCATTTATGGTATAAGGCTATAAAAATACAAGACTTGTATTCGTTGTAACTGGCTATCTACATTGAAAATCATACAATAATTTGTAGTTCTGCTTGCAAACATGTTTCGCTGTGTTTCTTTGCTTCTGTTGCTGTCTAGTTCCCTTCCATTTGCATATCTCCGTTTTACAAATGCGCAGGGTGGTTCTGAACCTCTAGTTGAAGGACTTTCGTGGACGTTCTATGACTCGTCCTGTCCGAACCTGGAATCTGTTGTAAGAAATCAGCTCACGAAGGTCTTCAAGAATGATATTGGCCAGGCTGCTGGTTTGCTTCGTCTCCATTTTCATGACTGCTTTGTCCAGGTATAGCTAAGAACAAATTGATATCTAAGACGTTATTCAATATTATCTCTCAAATATCTATTACCTGATAATGTAAGTATGTAATATCATAAGGTATTAAGGTTAACAAGTGAAAGGATGTTGTGCATACAGCATGAGTGCACGATTAATTCTCTGTTGTTGGATTATGAAATGCAGGGTTGTGATGCTTCAGTGTTGTTAGATGGATCAGCAACCGACCCTGGCGAACAAGGTGCACCTCCTAATCTGAGTCTCAGGGCTGAAGCTTTTAGAATCATCAATGATCTTCGCAGACGTGTGCAAAAAACGTGCGGTAGAGTTGTTTCGTGCGCGGATATTCTTGCCATTGCTGCTCGTGATGCTGTTTATCTGGTGAGCATGAAATACTTATAAGCCAAATTCGTGTAAAATTCATGATTTCACAGACTGAGGAAAAAAGATATCCTCGTATCCAATATTTGGCACACTCACCTAATTTATACTAATGTGAAATGGATTTTCCTACTCTATAGTCAGGTGGTCCAGGTTACAATGTTCCCTTAGGTAGACGCGATGGCCTCAGCTTCGCCACCACCGCTGTGGTACTAGCCAACCTCCCACCGCCATCAAGCAACACCACCGTGCTGTTAAATTCACTCTCACCCAAGGGCCTCACAGCTACTGATGTGGTGGCGCTCTCCGGTGGCCACACTATTGGAATTGGCCACTGCACGTCCTTCACTGATCGCCTCTATCCCACACAGGACTCGACCATGGACAAAACATTTGCCGGCAACCTTAAAACAACTTGTCCCACTGCTACCTTTAACAATACAACTGTGCTTGACCTTCGATCTCCAAATCTATTCGACAACAAGTACTATGTCGATCTAATGAATCGCCAGGGGCTCTTTACATCGGATCAGACTTTGTATACAGATTCAAGGACTCGGGGAATTGTGACGAGTTTTGCTGTTAACCAAACATTGTTTTTCGAGAAATTTGTTATTGCCATGGTTAAGATGTCGCAGTTTAGTGTGCTGACAGGTTCTGCAGGGGAGATTCGTGCTAATTGCTCGGTTAGAAACACGGAGAACATGTTTCTTTCGACTGTGGTGGGCAACGAAAAGGAAGACCTGTACACTTTCTGAAGGGTTTGAGCTAATAAGTGGTTAAATGTTTGTGTTGTTTCCCAATAATATGAATACATGGAATAATGAAAAAAACAATACAATGTTAGTACTTGGAAGAACATCTATATTCCAAAACAAGAGTAACAAGTATGATTATATGTTTGTGTTGTGTCCTAATAGTATTGAATTTGCTTGGAACTTGATGAGATTCCTGAACGTTCAATTTGAACAATAAAACTAAAGAATTAACCATTATAAAACGAAACAACCCGAAAAGAAAAAAAGAAAATTTCATGTGAAGATGACTTTAGGCCAGCAATTCCATGCCACTTAATCATCAAAAGAACGCGGCCTGAGCTTGTTTTTGTTTTCAGTACTTCTGAATTCTCTGGTGGATGCAGATCTCCGCACCATATCCAATCTATCTGCACCATCAGCATTCAGGTTGTAGTTTGTTGTACGCCTCCTAGCAGCAGGTAATGGTGGCCTGTTCTTGATATTTTTAGTAGCATTAGGATGAGATTCTGTCTTTGGAGATGTCTCCTGATTCGGAACGATTGGTGAAGGGTACAAACGAGTTTCTTCTTTAACAACTGGCTTGGTGCTTATTGAAGAGCTGCTTGCTGTACTGCTTCCAGTCTCTAATCCAAACACTGTTATTGACTCTGCACTCTGTTTTGGTTCCTGAACAAAAATGATTGTATAAGAAAAAGAACCTTATCATCATCACATATTTCTGTAATGAGTTGAAATATGAGTATCACTTCATATGAATTGGTTAATGTTCTTGGTGCTTAATGAACTTGATTCTGATGAATACCTCTTCTGCATCTCCTTTCTCTTCAACTGGTAGACTCTTTTTTCTTTGCTCTCTGTGGGACCTCGATCGGCGCCTTGATGTTCTGTGCCTATTTATGAGACAACAAGATTAATATCGAGTAGACGTGACATGTAAGTTCTCTGTTGAGCAATGGCAATATTCTTACTTTCTGCGGTCGGTTATCAGGTCTTGATCATCCTCTTCAATGTGGATCTTAGGTAAACCAGAGAGATCACATGCCAAAGGACTCGTTTGGAAGAACTGCAGTACGGAATTTCAGAAAAAAATTGTCCAAGAATACTTACCAAGCTAAGTTCTAAGAAGTAAATGAACATATAGTGTTTGTAAAAAGCATGTAGATCAATTGCTGTAAATGCAACAAAATAGACCAGTTCTAACTTCTAACTATGTATTCAAAGCCTTAACAGATATGATTTTTGCCAACCTCGTGCTGGAGGGCTGAAGCTGCAGTTCTTCGGTGTGCAGGTTCCATGGCAAGCAGAATGTTCAGAAGTCCCACAGAGGATGAAGGGAAGTCTCTGAAGGTTTCACGGAGAGTGGACTTGTATGCTTTCGGTGGTTTAAGAGACGTTGACAGCTTCAATCTTCTGTAGTAATCATCTGCAGGAGTGCCACATAGTCGGAAAATCCTATGGAGCTGTTCAACCTGAATCATCCAGTCATGATAAACAAAGCACCTCATCAGTTCATGTACAATGTTCATTTTAACACCCTACCTAATCAATTCCCTTGTTTTCTAGCTATCCCTAACACAATTCACAGGTCCCTCCATCCCACCTAAAACTTATTGTACGACTTTGTGTGCTGAGTTTTGACCACATACTGCTCCTAACTCATACAATTACAGTTTAAGAAGGATGGAGGGAGTACATCTGTTAACGATGTCAATGGACTAACTTATGAGACACATTACCTCTGTTCTGGCAGGCATAATAGGCCTCCCTGCAAACATCTCAGCCATAAGACACCCGGCACTCCAAAGATCGATACCTGCTCCGTAATCTGTAGAACCAAGCAGCAACTCAGGAGCCCTGTACCAAAGTGTTACAACACGGCTAGTCAAGGGACGCTTTTTCCCAGTATTGAAATAATTTCCGAGTCCAAAATCTGCAATCTTCAGCATCCCATTTCTGTCAATGAGCAGATTTGATCCCTTGATATCTCGGTGCAAAATACCTCGTTCATGACAATGCTCAAGGCCTGAAAGCAGCTGGTTCATATAGGATTTAATCTGCACAGATTGCTCTGAATCAGTATTTGCAGAGTGATGAAGAGAGGTGAAAAGATCAGCATAAGTAGCTTTTAACCTGTGGTTCAGTGAGCCTTTCATCAGGCCGAGATAGGATTCTGGCTAAATCAGAGTGCATATATTCAAAAACCAAATACAAGCTATACTGCATCCTTGATGTGGCTAAACCTTCAAGCTTTACAATATTGGGATGATCCAGCTGCAGCAAGATCACAATCTCCCTTGCCATGAATTTCACACTCTCAGGTTCTGAAGTGTCAAACCGAACTTTCTTTAAGGCCACAATCTTACTGGTTTCTTTATCTCTAGCTTTATAGACATTGCTGTATGTCCCCTGCCCTATCTGTAACACCAAGCTTTTCAGTAACTTGTGTCTTTATCTCTAGTTCTTCTTTTTTCGAAATACAATGCAATAATTATGCACATTTTCTTACAAAGATGTAAGATCAAGCTTTTCTTAAGCTCCTTTAGAGATATCTTATCATCCAATCTCTTAGCGGAACTCATATGACTGTTTTAATACAGTAAGTCTACTACGTGAATGCCTGATACGATAATCTACAGCAGAAAGTAGCCTTAAAATGTATATGTATGTAGATTCATCAACAAAGAAGACTAACCTTGTCAATCTTGATGTAAGAATCAGCACTCTTCGGAACTATATTCTTCAAAACCTCCTTCGGAACATTATCAGTGAACCACTTAGGCCATCCATCAACTAGCTCATCCTCTCCACCCATGTTCATCACCTCAGCCTTTTCGTGAACCTTACCACTACTCTTATCATCACGAAGACTGCTACTGCTCTTCCTCCCTCTGTCAATCCCTTCTTTAACATCAACCTCACCGCTCACACTCACTCTTCCACTCTCAACTCTGTTCCGACTCTCGTTTCTTGATTCAGGCTTCATAGCACGGTCGGATTCCTGCCTGATACCACCACCCCTTTGACCAGTCGACTTCCTAGCACCATAGTAGCCTCCTTTGGCATATCCATTATCCATCTTCAACTTTTCAAGCCACTGGTCAGGCGGAGAAGTCATAGAAGGTCTAGTACTTTGAGCACAACCCATGTAGTAGATGGAATCGAAATAGTTTTAGTTTTACAATACCAAGAACAGTGGCTGTTTCATCGTTTGTTACAACTTCTTGAATGATAGGAGACATATTAGCATTATTATACTTTTCCGAACAAGAACAAGGTGTTGATGAAATTATGACATGTGGTGGAAAACAAAAAAGAGGTTGTGTTTTTAAATTTTAATGATGAAATGCTCTATAAGGGAAGAAGAAAGTTGACGAATATGCTTGCCGGCAGGCCGGCCGGCAGTGAATTGAAGTTTTTGAAGGTTTAGCTTTTAAGGGTCAACTTGGCTACTTCCGCTAGAATATGGGTGCTATATTGGCTTTTACACATCCTCCAAAATGGAACCATCCCTTACAAATCTGCGTTCTTACCATTATGTCCAAATGAGCTACTCCAAAATGTACTAAAAATTATGTAAAATTTTCTCATTTTACAAACTCTTTCTCTCTCTAAAATTTAAAACCCTATACTTCTCTCTCACTCTCTCTCTCTTTAATTTCGATGGTGTTTATGGTGATTTAACATGTGCTTCATCCATGAATGGCGATTTCAAGGCTCCGACGATCGAACTGTTGAAGATGCGGGGATTGAATGTGCACTGGTGAATGGTGGAGTTGAGGTTATTGAACCTGTTGACGAAGGATCCGGACATGAGGCGTGAAGGTTGTTGGCGTATGTCTGACATGAATTTGAAAGAGTAGCAACGCATGAGATCTTCATCTCAAGATTCGACAATGGCGTTGTCAAGTTTTAGGCATGTGATGATTGATTCATAGACAATATTTTTGTTAATAATTCGTAATGATGATAATTGATAATTCGCTCGATCAATTTAGTGATGTGGTGCATATACCTATAATTTGTACCTACTGTCTGCTGAATTAGCACTCGTACGTTTAATTTGTGTATACTAGTTTTTTCTATAAATTGTTTATATTTTGGTATTAATTGTCTACTTTTTTTATTGTTTATGTTGTTCAATGTTGCTAGTTAAGTTTTTTTTAATAAATTATTTTACTATAAATTGTCTAGATTCTTAAAAGTGATCTATGTTTTAGTAGAAATTGTTCATTTTTTTAATTTTTTATTCATTTTTTTAATTTTTTTATTTTATAAATTATCTTTGTTGATAAATTGTCCAGTTTCATGTAGAAATGATTTATGTTTTAGTAAAAGTTGTTTATGTTGTTTGTTGTTGATGGTTAGTCTTTTGTAAAATTATCTATATTTTATTATAAATCGTCTAGTTTTTACCATAAATTATCTAATTTTTATGTAAATGTCTCATGTCTTAGTTTTTAACACATATATTCTACTTTTTAACAATATTTATTTAGTTTTTCATGTTACATTGTATTATTTTGTTGAATTGTAGATTGTATGTAAGCTGAAAAGGCTAGAAGAAGCAAAGAAAGCTACTAATAAAAAAGTTTCTAAGGATCTAAGAGACATGTTGCAAATGATCATTTTGAAGGGGTGGATTGAATAATTTGAAGAAGAAAGCTTGGAAAAAGTAAAGTAATCGGAGAAAAATTAGTGTCTAGATCTTACAATAAATTGTCTAGTTTTGTAAATGAAATCTAGTATCATAAATGAATTTGTTTTGTTTTAATACTTGTCCAAAAAATGTACTAATGCAGTGTTATATAATTGTCTATATTGTCTAGTTTTTACATTATATTGTTTAGTTTATGAAAGGAATGCTTTAATTTTTACATAATATTATATTACATCATATTATTTAGTTTTTACATTATATTGTCTGGTTTTTATTTGACCCGTTTTAATTGAATTCGATTTAAAACATCCGCAAAAACCATCAGAAGTCAAGTTGAGGAAAAAGATATAATTGTCTAGTTTTAACATGTGAAGGGGACTTTCAGGACTCTTTAATATATAGGGTCTCTTGCAAGACGTACTCTTTTACGTATTCTACTTGCTTATATGCTGGTTACTTTAAAGAGAGCCTTAGGTAAACTATGTTTAGATATATTTAGAGACTAGAAATCATACACCGCGTTAAGTGCGGTGTCTATAAATTTTATAAATAAAGTATAAATTTATTAAATTTAGATCACATACGAAATATATATATTATGTTTCATGAAATATTTATGTCTTGGATGGTTAAACACAAATAAATTCTACACATTTGTATGCACAAGTTAATTTAGAAACTAGCGTAATTATAACTGTTACCAAACCATAAGTGAAAGAGTCTCTTTAATTTATTGGTTGGATAATTAGACTTAGACCAACATAAAGTGAGTAATTTGTATATAAATGTAGACCTTTACTGTTTTATTAGGTGTAAGGTGACTCAGTCATTTAGTTATTTAAAGAGTTATGCGAGATAGTTATAATAGTAAATATATAATATTTTTAAAAGAACAACGAGATACAAATGTTTAGGTGCAAAAGTGAAATGCATAGGTATGTAATGCCTTGAGTCTTATTAAAGGGTGCAATACACACCCAAAAATAAAAATTTCAAAACTACCCAAAATCCATTACAATCATCTAAAATGTTCTAGTTTGGTTTCTTTGGCTAAACCCAATCAACATTCGCAACGCTCACCTAGACTGACTAATCACCATGTTCTAAAGTGTTTTTAATTCCTTTAGAAAAATATATTTTGGACCGAATTTGTAAAAGCTCTGAAAGAGTGTTGCGTGTGGTGTGAGATTGTTAAGGGAGAAAAATTAAAATAGTGTTTCATAGTAGCCAATTAATGGGGAATAAAGAATAAGTGTACTAAACAAAGTGCAATAGTGAAATGACAATTTAATCAATAAAATGACACTTTTAACATGACAATTGAATATTTATATTATGTTATTGGAGAATAAAGAAGAAGCGCTAAATAAATTTTAAAAGTAATTTTTTACAAGGAGAGTGACACTTTAACATGACAATAAGAGATTTATTATATTTTTTAATTCACCTTTCTCGGTCTCTTTAAATATGTTTAAAATTATTTAGAAATGTGTCCATGTTTCTAAAGAAAAATACTATTGATATTATTAATTAAAATTTTGTAGTGAAGAAAGTCTCCTGAGAGACGGTTTTTAAATAATTTATCAAGAGATAGACTTAAATTATCAAAAAAAATCATCGATGTTATTAATCAAAATACTCATGTTCTCAATAATGATTTTTTTTATATTACAATAAAACTTATTTAATTACAACATAGCTATTTTAACTGATAGCATGAGTAATTTTATTGGTAACATGAGTTGTCTCTATATAAACCGTCTCTCGTGATACTTTGTGATATAATAAAATCACTTAGTTAATAACATATATATACGAGTTGATCAATAACGTTAATTATTTTATATATATGTTGGTGTAATAGTTTTTTTCAAAGACGAAGTTTCGTATGCAATATTGATTAATTACTCAATAGTTGTGATAAAGATTATTAACATATCTTCCTTGCTCTAATGGTAGATCCGGCACTATCGAGTTCTCTGCAACATCATTGTACTGGTTGAGAGACTATCTGCATCTGCAACACAATATGGATTTGTCTATGTGTTCGTATTACAGGTTATATATCGAGAGACTATGATGCTGGTTGACCATGCATGCTGCAGAGCATCAGTTAGTTTTATTGCCACCTCACTCTGGGTTTGCTACGCGTAACCTCACTCTGAATTTGCTACGCGTACTTTGTGCAGGTAAGTTCTAAATTTAACTTGCGCTAGAATTTATTTACTACAATTTATTTACAGTTCTAAATAAGATTAAAATTTTATTTCAGGTATCTACGTGAGTTTGGTTCTAATGTTGCCCTGGACCGAGATAGCTTTATAAACTCTATGGTAGGACTTTGGAGTACTCTTCGGTCAATTACACTTACACTTGAGGGTAGGACTTTGGAGTACTCTTCTGTCAATTACACTTACACTTGAGGGTAGGACTTTGGAGTACTCTTCTGTCAATTACACTTACACTTGAGGGAGCTAAAGCTATAGATTTTGGGTATGTGTAATTGCCCGAAGAGTACTCCAGAATCCTACCATAGAGTTTATAAAGCTATCTCGGTTCAGGGCAGCATTAGAACTAAGCTCACGCAGATACCTGAAATAAAATTTTAATCCTATTTAGAACTGTAAATAAATTGTAGTAAATAAATTCTAGCGCAAGTTAAATTTAGAACTTACCTGCACAAAGTACGCGTAGCATACTCTGAGTGGGGTGGCAATAAACTTACCCTGAGTGGGGTGGCAATAAAACTAACTGATGCTCTGTAGCATGGTCAACCAACATCATAGTCTTTCCAACTAGCTCTCGATATATAATCTGTAATACAAACACATAGATAAATATATACTGTGTTGCAGATGCAAATAGTCTCTCGACCAGTACAATGATGTTGCCGAGAACTCGATAGTGCCGAATCTACCATTAGAACAAGGAAGATAGGTTAATAATCTTTATCACAACCGTAAGTAATTAATCAAATTAATTGCATATGAAACTTTGTCTTCGAAAAAAACTATTACACTAATTTGCGAGTCATCTTCTATTTACTTTTCTTTTGCAATATGGGTGGGGAAAATAACTCCTCCAATATTAATATGAAGCAGACGATCAAGCTCTGCCCTTCTTACACTATGGTTTATAAATGAGTTGCGATGATGCGTTCTTTTTGTAGCATACTCGATAGGTTGCTAGGCGAAGGGGTCACCCTTGGAAAGAAGCGAATAAGGAAGCTTCCAGTATATATAAAACTGAGCACAAATAGACCGAACACGAATTTTACCATCCTAACACAGACCTAACTCGGACCAGGGACTGAACCATATGGTGTTAGGTCATTGATTAGCCAGAATTCGGGTTCTGGGCTGGATCGGGTGCAGCCCGTAACAACCCGATAAAAGTTAAAAATTAAACTTTGTTTACCTGGACATACTCATCCGATCTGAACATAATAACCCAACTCACAAACTACATTTTAACTTCATAATCTTACAATCCACAAAACTCCATACAATTTCACTTCACATCATTCTACCTCCTCACATCAATTGCCACCACTCTGCTTCGGTCTCAGGGATGATTTACTGTGGAACAGTCGGCCACCACTTTGCTTCAATATTAATACTAATATCGTATTTGACCGTAAAAAATCCAACACCAACCTCGAATTTCAAAATTTTCTTCTCCCATGGTGAATTTCAAGTTGCGATTTGTCAGGAACCAATCATATAGTACGGTCCATTTCAGGCCGGATCACTCTGGATCGGGTCAGATTTGGTGCTCAACCTTTTATATATATCATGAAATTTAAGATGTAAAATAATTAAATTTATTTGTGAATTTGAATTTTTAAGTGATAAACCTATTTTTTAGCTTCTGTAACTAATAGTTGATATACATATATATATGTATATATATATATACATATATACATATATATATATATATATATATATGTATATATACACACACACACACACACTTTCATGTTCAACCCAATACATATCTAGTTTAAGTTCGAAACTTCTTGACATGAAATTTTTACTACTTATATACTATCATTTTTCGGATTATCATCCTCTGCTTCTTATCTAATTAATACTATGACTTCATCATCAGTTAAAAAATTCACAATGTGTTGTTCCATTAGTTGAACTAGGATAAAAAAAATCACAATTTATTGTTTCCTTGGATGAACTATGGAAAACATTCATATTCATATGATTGGTGTATAGTGGAATGATATAACAAATTAACAATTAAGTTATGTATGTTAGTTTACTATGAAAAATTATATATTTTAATAAACCTCTATTAAAAATAAACGGTATAATATATATAGTAATAATTTTTTCTGGTTCCGACGAGATGAGTATGAAACAAAATGGTTCTCTACAAAACAATAGGAGTAATTGTAACGTTCTCACATAAAATGTGATTCTTTTCCGAAAATGGATAGTTGCTATACATCACAGCATGGAAGAAACGAATCACTCAAAGATCTAAACTCGAACATAATTTGGCAAATTACAATTTGTGAAATTTAGGTTGCTTTGCTTGCGTGCGTTCATTCAAGATCCACAATTCCAAAATTGGACAGGAGAATTTTCACTTGATCTACAAAGTCTGAACCTGTTGCATACTCTGTCAACATTCCGACCGCGAACCCAAACATCGCCCATCTGATCATCACCAACAACATTCCATTATACCCCTAACCTTAATTTGCATAATCTACTCAAGTTCGCAATGCTTTTGTAATATTGTTCGGTTACTTTTAAATTTGAATAGTTTGGCGAAATTTAAGCTTTGATTCGCCCACAAGAAATTGGGTGATAAGTAAATTAACATGATGTACTTGGAATGGTTCAATTCAAACTAACATTTTGCCAATCCAGGCTTGTCATGTTTACTAAGTTCATAACATGTCATGATTTTAAAAACTCATAATCACCAAGTCCAGAAGAAAAAACGGTGTTGAGAAGCCATGTACCTGCCATTGGAGATTTCATTCTTGCCAACAAAACCGAAGGCAGGACCTTGACTAGCTTCCTCAAGTTTCTTCTTCTTGAAATACTCTTGTAGCTCCTTGGCCTTCTGCCTCTGAAACTCCATGGTAACTGCACCATTTTCTACCACAGATGCCACAGACACCGGCTTCGTAGGTGCACTTGGGGGTGGGGAGGCGGTAGAAGGGGAAGCTGGTGGTGTTGGAGATGGCATCACAGGCTTAACAGGTGGAGCCACTGGTCTCCTTATTGGACCATCTGCTGAGCTCCTAACAATAAATTTGACGATGTAAGAAGACGAGGGAGCCAAAGAGTTTGGCAGTTTTATGCATGTGAATGAATGCGACGATGCAACAGACATTTTTGCTTATTGTTCTTGTGTAGTTCTTGCTGTTGATATTTTGTACCTTTTTTTTTTTTTGTCTGAATAATTTTGCAGCTTTGTATGGCTAGAGGCTGGAGATGGTGAATCAACTGATTGTTTAGGATTTGGGTTTTAGTGGATAAGATGTGGCCAAGTTTTTGCACAATGACTTCTTGTATGAGTCAATTTGCCAAAATAAGCCTATGGATTTGCATGTCACTTGTCTGTTTTCACCCAAAATTGTATAATATCTGTGTGCACCCAATTCATTTACAAATTATACCAGCAACTCCATGACTTTTACATACTTTCCAGACTCCAATTAAAACTAGGTATTTGCCATAAAATCATGTAAAGATGCAAGAACATAGTGACCTTAAATGATGACATGACCAAAATACTTGAATACAAACTGTACATCCTTTCTAAGGGGAAAATAATCTAATTCCATATTGACAACTACATAAAGCAATCACGAAATAATTATCAGTTTATCTCATCCCATCAGCAGAAGAAATGACATAAAACTTCTCAGATGATCAGAGCAACAAACTAGAAAAAGAAAGGAAGTGTTGTCATTTGTGCAAACATGAATATCTCATTCTCAAGCAACAAAACTGGGATGCGAGCAGCTCTCCTAGCCAAGAGTTGTAGTATCTTGCATCACCTCAAAATAGTTCTTGTCATCTAACAGCACAAACAAGCATTTGGTATGACGACAATCATGCTAGGGCGCGGCTCTTCAAGCAACACACCATCGGTATGGCTTCCATCACTAAATCGAGCCAAGGATCAGGTCATATAATAAATCCAGGTTACATTATTCTGCATGAGCATGTCTTATCATTCCCATTCTCAAATTCATCATCTGAATCATCTTCACTGCAATCACAGGGAAAGTTTGATTAGTGAGGTCATTCTCCAAAAGGAGATAATCCTCCTGTATTGCATTTTGCACAAAGCCAGAAACTACAGAGAATAGAAATTATACTACAACAAAAAAAGAGCATAAACTGGATGAACAAGTACTTGTCATTAAAGCACATAACAAATTAGGCTGCAATGTATCAGATTCTATTCAAGATAAAGTTAATCTTAATCTTAATTTAATGCACCCATGACTTTGGCAATTAGATATTGAAAGAGCTGAATAGGTACATCGAATTCGATTTATTTCAATACAATGAACCACTTCATCATGATTGTAATAATTGTGGGCCCATGTGTTCTGAATTCCATGATACATTTAATCATAAACATTGGAGATTGTTGGTCTTCTGCATGTCAATTGACTAAAATGATTGAGAAAATGTTTAATACCAATGTTCTATGTTCGAGGTGCTTGCTACTTGCTCATTTTGACAGTCGATCTACTATATTGATTGCAATCTAGTTTCCGAATCATAGAGAGCGAAGATTTACTTTTGAGCGATTCCAAACAATCGACCTTTAATTACCAAGTTACACCTTATCAGATTTCATTATACATGACCAATCACCATCACGAGATTGGAAAAGAATCTGAGGAGCCAGGACAACGGACAGTGATCGTATACAATCAACTAATCAGTATTTCTCAGCTTCTGCACAAACAAATTCCCAGAACTGCTCAACCACCATAGAATGATAGAACAATGCAACCACTTGCTACAACGATAATTACAATGTGCATGACTGAATTCACAAAAATGAACATCACTTGAAAAGAAAAGAAACACACACCCTCTAGTCTCAAATTCCATTTTCAGAGCTTATCCATATGTACGTGAATTCAATTATTCATTAAATATTATAAATCGATGCAGAGGATATTAAGATGGATGACTTGACATTTTACATTCTGAAATAGCATCTGCAGATAATCCAAATTAAACAAAGAATATGTTCGGTCATACAGGCAGGATCTAACCAATGAACAGCATCATATACCTTGATCAAATTACGAACATGCTTACTTGGCCCCATCCGAACCCAATTATCTTCTCGAATTAATAATCAAGTATGTAAATGACAACAAAGTGCAGCTCAGTTGGTAAGACGCTTCACCTCCAACCAATAGGTCAGGGTTCGAGTCACCCTTAAGCCGTTTCAAAAAAAAAAAAAGAAACAGTACGAAATTGTAATCACGTACTCTTAATTTAAATAACAAGAAAACATAATCTGCACAAGCTTTCTAACCAAGGTTCAAGCAGGTCTTAGCATTCAAGGTGGTCAAACGTCACCTCTTTCCCTCTAACATGAATAACAAAGATGATTCTATCATGCCCTCTAGAATATTCATTTTTTCTACAACTAACAACATCACTGCTACCGGATGCGCTCAATGAAATATGTAAATTCACATTCCAATAGAAAACAATCCATCTTTAAGCACACATCGTAACAAAGTAAAATCTACACAGTGAACGTAGGAGCAGGAAATGTATAGCAGAACACATGAGCATGTGGAAAATCATGGATAAACATTGGACAACATATGTAATGCGTTCATGTCCAGTAAAATGATGTTCAGAATTATGACAGTTCTTACCTCATCTCAAATTCCCGAATCTCAAAAAGCTCACCCCCTGTTGTATCTGTCCATTGAACTTTCCTCCTGTCAATTTGACAAATATCATTCTTCTCTTTCTCACATATAGTTTCATGCTCATTGATCAATTTATCATCATAACCACCAATCACAGCCACTGCATCACTTTTCATTGATTTCTTCAAGCTACTCTTGAGATTAACTATCTTCTTAACATTATCTTCAACAACATCATCCCCCAAATTTGTTTCATCATCGATGTTATCAACATCAGGAGGCTCTGGAAGAACTTCTTGATTTTGAGCAGGTCCCACTTTCATAGGAGATGAATTCTCAAGTTCAGTGGATTGACCAAAACACACAAACGATGCACACCCACGAGCTAACCAGTTTTTTCCAGAGGCCAGCTGGAGATCAGGATCCATCTCTTGGTCCACCAACTGGTACTGATTCCACGGCGTCACTCTCATGAGTTTCTCTTTCTCCTCCCTTTTCTGACCCAATAAAAGAAGAGTCAGGCCCTTACTGTATCCAGAAGCGGAAGAAGAGAAAAACCCCCCTCCTTCTACTGCCAATAACATCAGTTCTCATCCAACATACCAACTAATCACTTCCTTTTCAGCTATATGTTCACGCACACCCCTTTCCTTCACCTGCCATGAGGTCATCCGCATTAGATATCAAATATATAGGTGGCTAGCTATATATTTTAGCAGAAGGTACAACAAATACTCCCCATTTCCAGGAACAAGTTTCCACACCACTATCAAACAACTCAATTCATTGAACTACAACAAAATATCAAACTCAATTTATGCTACCAAGTGGTAACTGTTTACAATAAAGAAACACAAGCATTCCCCCCTAAATCAATATTGGAGTATTAATATAATTGACTAGATTCTGCACCTCTCTACTAGTTCGAGCTTTTCAATCACTCAAGAGGTTCCTGAAACAAGATTACCCCAAACCGATTATGGCAACAAATGGTAAGCCAAACTGTGGCCTTTTTTCTATTTCTGTAATATCTCCAAGCCAGACTACTTGAAATAACATGTTAACAACTAACCACCTCGCAGTCTAGATCATCTAAAAGTAAACATTTATCATGTTCCTTTCCATATAAAAACAGTAACAGAACCACTGAAACTTGAAGAAGAGCTAGCTGAGTATAGCTAGAATGATAAACGCATTTCCCCCTAAATTCTTCGAATTAATGAATTATACAGTAAAGCAGATCAATAAGAAAGTACAAACAGTCACCAGAAGCAATAATTGCAGCACAAACTAAGCAGTACAAGTATGAAAAGACAATAAATTTGACAGGTAGATAGAGAGTTGAGAGATATACAGATCTGAGATCGATCTCAGGCGAGAACTCACCGGACTAAGATTGCATTTCCGATTGCTAGCCAATTCAGAAGCAGTTAAGAAGGAAGGTGTGCAAATTGGAGCAGAGATTGATTGGATTATTGGGAAAATGGAATATTTCTGTTCACAATAATCACTGAGAAATAGAGATACGATTGAGTGAACTTGTGAGAGTGAAGGAAGAAGATGATTGTTTTGAACGGTGAAATACTTTTTTCGAAGTAAAAAGGGCGACTCAAAGGAGTGGGGCGAATGCTGACTTGGACGTCCTTTTTGTTTAGTTTTAGAAAATTATTTTATATGAGGTGACTTGATGAGGTCTTCGAACATATCGTAGTTTTTAAAATGAGATATAACTTAACATATATGAAAATACAGATATTAAGAATGTGATATTTAAAGTTGAACATGTAATTTTGATCCACTCACTAATCAAACGGTTATTTTAGTAATTTGTATACGTCTATTATATTAAATGATGACGGTTAAACTTGTGTTCTAATAGAAAAGATATTTCATCCTCTTTACAAAACATATTAGTCCACCTTGTCATCTTCTCTCCAGTGTTCTTACACATTTTTTTTTAAATAAAGAGAGCCTAGGCTCTCGGGTTTATATAATTATATTAATCATGATGGTTTGAAGGAACCCGCATACACCAATCGTCGTAAATTGATTACATTCCACCAAAATACCCAACTAGCTACCCTAGCCACTATGAAACTTCCATTTACAACATTTACTAGATCAATCCGAGACTTATCCCAACTAGTTACAAAATACGTGTCATAAATCTCGGCAGGGATCTCAAAAGATTGCCTTCTTGCATAGATATTAAGTGTATTCCTAGATGTATGGTGCCAAAACATTTGTTTGATATCAAGGTTGGTTCGCCAAGGGCCTAGCCAAATGCCAATACCTGCTAACTGGCGTCTCTGAACTTGTGCCATGATCTCGTACCTATTCCCGTGCCATGATCTCTTTTCCATGCCGATCCTGCAGTGTACTACTCCATGTTTGCCGGGCATTTTGCCTGCTGCAGAAACTTCCTCTATGTAACAATTTCCACACACCCTGCCCTGTTTATTGCCTTCTAGCCCTGCCCTGTTTATCCCACACACATTGCTGCAGAAACTTCCTATATGCAGAAAAATGTCATCCTTTGTATCTAGGCCATCCCGTGCCAATTGTTCTATCATAAACCAAATTCGACTTTCCTTGCCCTGTTTGCAGACTGCAGGGTCCAGCCAATCTCTAATCTACTACCAGCCTGCAGAGAACATCCACTCCCTTCCTGATGACATTTCCGCAGAAAAAATCTAGGACTAGATCCACCAACTAATGCCCCATCAATCCATTTATCATAACAATCATAGAACTGACAGCAATCTAGCATAGCCGGATAACCAAAAAGCAAACTGGAGAATGCAATACAGACTATAAACATTTTCACAGTCAAATTACATACCTCCCTAGAGCTACCATCAGAACATCCTAAGTGAGATTCATTATCAGAAAATCTATTAGTCATCAAGTAATTTGAAATAAATTAACATCCATAGCACAAAGTGATAACTGCAGAGAACAAGATAGACTATTGAGTTGGGCCTTCTTTTTCTGTTTTTAGCCTCTTTTAGACTGTTTATTCTTTTTTTCCAGTCCTCTTTGAAATCAATTTCTTTTTTAAACTGTAATATCTTTCTTTTGCAGTCTCCTTCATTTCTCTTTTTTCTACTCAGCCACCATATAACAACCCTCAGATAGAGGAAAAAGTCATGGGGGTAGTAAACGACAAAGCGAGTACATGCTGTTTAATATAATAATACTAAGAAAGTCTACTCTCATATGCAATGGTTTACACTGAAACCATGACACCTGAATAATGAAATACATAGACCTGACCAATGCCAAAAGACTCCACATATGTTCATGAAGCTCCCAATGATGCCAGTTAAAGAATCTTCCCTTGAAGAGCACAGGCTCTTCAAATATGACATACAACCAATGGAAAACAAGATTCATGCAGATATAATTATGCAAACAAACTCAGAGGAAGAGGATAGGGAGGAATACTATCTTGAAGACAAATTCAAGATGAATTAAGCCTAACACTCTACCCTGGAAAGTAAGAAATGAAAAATGCAGATGTATAAAAAGGTTAAGACACCAGTTCCTCCAAACTTGGTATCTTAAAGGAACTATGCAAACACCCATCCCTTGTTTGAACACCCCACCCCCCTGAATGGTTTCTGCAGAAGAATCAAAAATTGTAATAATACTCATGTTGAATGTCCACTTGCCCTGAGATTTGATGATAAAGAACCATCCTAACCAACTAATACTTTCCCACTTCTGAGTAATATTGTTTTTTGCTCAGGTATATTCAAACATTTCTTTTTAAATATAAACCTAACATTTTTAACCTCTTTTTCTTTGTTTTTTTGGGAAAGTTCTAAAAACCCTCTTTTCTTTACAAGTTTGCTGCCTTTTTTCCCTAAAAAGATGGCTTTTTTCTGAATTAGAGGATTTCTACACATGAAAAAGACTTCCAAACCAACAAAAATTTCGTCAATGGGATAACCCAAGAACTCATGACTAAAAGTTGAAACAAGGAACCTGCAGGATGAGAAATTAAGCATTAGAAATTATTGAAAGATGCTAGAATTCCCATTACCTTCCTTTGAACATCTTCTGATATAAGCCAACCCTAACTTATCACTGTAGACAAGTTGCCTTACTTTGATAGGCAATTCATTCATCTCAAAAACAAGTGAAGCTTTAGATGTCAATGCAGATTTGGCCAACTCATCTGCAACTGCATTTCCTTCCCTATAGATGTGTGCAAAAGTGATCTCCCTATCTTCACACAGTGCCAGTATTTTGGAGATCAAAGTGCATAGCTTCCAATGCCAATTGTGGGATGACTTTGTTATAAGCTTGAGGGCTACCATAGAGTCAGACTCTACTATAACCTGCTGAATGTTCAACTGCCTGCAGATGTCCAACCCTGCCATATTGCACTCAGTTCTGCAAAGAGGATGGATGCCTTACCAAGATAGGATTGAAAACCTTTGATCATCCTTCCATCTTCATCTCTAATAACACCACCACTTGCAGCATTCT
>JAYMSP010001025.1:0-37292 GCA_036897095.1 Plantago elongata | reverse complement strand
AGGGGAGTATACATTAGAAAAACATGTTGAATAGCCAATTGCCAAGCACCAAACATGAAAATGCAACGAATTATACGACTCTAAACGTGGGTTGATATACAGCACAGTGAGAAATTTGATCAATCATTATGACCTTTATATCAACATACAAGAATGACGTGTACCAGCTGTGGTGCAACGATAGTCAATCACCGAGGTTGAAGGATCCAAATCCTGCCAAAGAAACGGACTTGAGAAATAAAATTCAAAGTCCAGTGTCGGTGAAATTATCAATAAATGCCATCAGCATTCGGACATTGTTTAAAATCAACAGCTTTCTTTGGTGACCTAAAATTTATGAGTCCCTATGTGGGGTTTGATGTGATTATGACTTGTGAGTGCTAAGATGATATGTGAAAATAATTTTCAATTTCATCCACAGAAAATATATGTTCCAGGAAGTCCTGAGAAACAAGTATATGCCAGTAGCATTATAAACCAATACACGGAAATGTTTCTTATGATAGTTGGAGGTAAACTATTCTATGTAAGTGGGACCCTTTACAACATTGACCAGTTCAAGAAGGTCAGACTCCGAATGATGCAGCTCTGCCAGATCTTGATTTGAGAAGATAGCATTGTTAAAAGATACAGAACATTGATATAAATTAGACTCCTTCACAAATCCAGTTTCCCACATGTTAACACTTAATACTGTGCCATGGGTGTTTTTCTCTAAGGAAGAATGCTTATGTTATTTATTTACATAAAGAGAAGTCGAAAGGAGAAATGGTATCCGTCATTTATATATCTAAAGAGAGACAAATCAGCATACTGCATGGAGGCGCGCAATCTTGATATTTTTATCCACTGCATCGACTCCAGTTACACTAGCACCCATCCGAGCTAAAGGCTGAATATGAAAAGAAGGAGAAAGATGGGCATTGGTAAAACAATTGAGGTAATTGTTTATACATATAGACCTGTGGAAATTACAGCATGCATTCCATCTGCTCTTATTCCAGGTATGATACAATGGGGACAGTTATGCATGTGAATCGACGGAAGATAAAGGAGCATACCTCAGATAAAATACCCCCTCCACAACCAACATCCACAAATTTCAATCCTTCAAATGGCCTTGTACATTGTGGATCCCTCCTGAACATGTTGACAATTATAACGCTGAACTCAAAAACCAATAACAAGCTGAACAATGCTTCAGAGTTAAATGCTCCAATCACGTCAGTTAGCCTAGTAACTCGACGTTAATTTAACTCCTCACTTGAACCAAAAGACTTGCAACAATTTGTGTTTCTCATTTCAGACTGATGAAACGAGCAACTCTATTACTGATACCATCATCTATGTTTCTGAGTCTCTACAAAAAAATCATATCGGGACCTTTCTACAATCCACTGCTACTAAGTCATGGAACTACAAAATACGATATTCTCATGCACACCGAATTTCCGAAATGACAAGTAACAAGCTTGTGAATCTAAAATTAACCAATTCCTAACCTAGTAACTGCGATTAACCAACAGAGATTGTATTTTTAACCGAAAAATACGCACCCAAAATGACGACACAATGTAGACCTAATGAAAGCAAGTCTGGTAGGATTCATCACATGCAGCGGCTTAAAGGGTCCTTCCGCATCCCACCTATTAACCAATCAATCAAACACGAATCACAAACAAATCTTCACCAGAAACAAAACGTTAGCAAATTGCAGCAAAACGGTGTAGAATGACAAAATTTACCATGAGTCGGCAATTACAGAGAATTTCTTGAGCTCGGTTTCATTCAATGAGCTCTTTAGTGTTGTTCCGGGTAAAACGGTGTCGGCAATCACAGGGGATTTCTTCTGCTCAATTTCACTCAATGGATTTCTTGGCGGTGGTTCGGGTAAATTGGAACTGTTGAGTACCGTTTGCGATTGAGTTGAGAAGGCGTTTGCGAGATGCGATAGTGATGGTCGGGCTAAGTGACGCAGTCGATTTACGAGAAGCTTTGAAGTTGCCATTACAGTGTCGACGAGTTTTCTTCCGGTAGAGAAGGTGGAGTGGAAATGAAATTGGAACGAAGCTATGGCATAGTAAAATTTGATCTGACAAAAAATATTAATATGAAGAAATTTTATTGTTAATCAAAATAATAACAATACAAAAAAGATTTAAAAGAGTTAGGTAATGCAGACCATACTCTAATTTGAAATATAAGTTTTTCATCAAATCATTCTATCATTTGATCTGAAAAAAATTATTTTGATACACTGCAATAAGACAATATCAATCTTTATACACTAATTTAGTATCGTTCAATTTCAGTATACAATAACAACCTTATTAAAATTTTAGTACACCGTTTAATTTTTTTATGGACAGCCGGAAAATTCAAATACGTAAGTTGACCGTATATACTCGATTTTAACCAGAAAAACAAATAAACATAACAGTACATTCAGAATAAAATTGTATTATGAAATTATATTATAAACTTATCTAAAATTATAAACTTATCTAAATATACAGCTTTAATAATTTTTGGTTAATTTTTTTTTATTTTAAAATTTTCTTTTAGAGTTTTTTTATGAGAATACATTCAGAATAAACGTCAGCCCGACGCATGTCCACATAAATATTTATATTTTCATGGTCAAAATCGAGTATATACGATCAACTTAAGTATTTTCAATTTTTCAGTTGCCATGTCAGCAAATTGAACGGAGTACTAAAATTCTATTAAGATTGTTATTGTGTACTGAAATTGAACGATACCAAATTATTATATGAAAATTAAAACTGTCTTATTGTATTGTATCAAAAATAAAATTTTACATACTTTTTGTTAAGCCATTAATTTGCTACATTGAATTGGTAAATTATGTCACGAATTGGACCTATTCATACGTAATCAATTTTTTTTTCACTGCTATCTCATGCACAATTAGTCCTTCAAAGTTCAAAGATAGTAACACTTCTCCTACTTCAGTTTTAATTCGCAGTGGTACGAGGACTTTCCTCTCAGCACAAAACATAGCTTACTTTCCTAGGTTACCATAGTGCGTACTACTAAATTAATGAGAAGAATAATAGTCCTTGATTACTTCCGCTCTCAATATGCTTATATTTATATTTCTTTATGACTGCTATATTCTTGCTACTATATTACCATATCCATGCTTAGTTACGGTTAGATCGAAGTATAGTGCTCTACTAGCTAGGGGACATAGAACGATCATAGATTAGCATTCTCCTTATACAAAACGTGACGAAAATACAAAAATGTAGAATCACCTGTTTGAGAAGGCAAGTTTAAGCGCATTTTCTTTTAACAAATGTATATAATTAAATCCGAGTTAAGCATCAGTATTGAATACAGATAAAGAACAAAGCAAATGCATGCTCATACTTAAAGGGATACTTAAAGCACTTCTTTAAAATAGTATAACAAAATACTAGAAGTCTAAAGACAACATTACAATATTTATTCTTCAGGCTTTGGTTCAACACGTCTACGTTAAGCATTGCAAAATCATAAGGCTAGCTAAATCCAAATGCGTGGCATCGTTTTTAATACTGCAGGAAGACCTTACATATCTTTCAAAAAATACTGAGCTTGTCAGTTTGAGGCTCATAAGCTACACTGCATTTGCATTTGTAATTGTTACTAATGTGTTGTGCAGTGCTTGTGGTGTCTTTCATAGAGGTACTGTAGTTAGCAACTTTCAGATGAGTGCTAACAAGCTACTTTTTTTAGATAAATGTATTTTTCAAAAAGATCATATATAATTTTTATTATATTTTATTGTCAAAATTTAAGGTGTGAACACATTTTTCACTATTAGATTTTATTGTCAAAATTTAAGGTGTAAACACATTTTCACTGGCACACATTAGTTGTGAATGTTATTCATATAATCAATGTATAACTTTATTACTAAGAATTTCATAATTAATCTAATTATTATGGAATAATTTTAAATGATTAACCAAATCGGAAGTATATATGTAGCACTAGATGAAAATTAAAACTTAGATTTGTTTTGCACATGCAATCTCACATTTACAAATAAAGTTCTTCAATTAAATGAGTAATGTTTCGTTTAAAATAATTATAAATGATTCAAATAAACCGTATAACACATAATATTAAATGTGTATATATTTTAAATAATTTCTTCAAGTTACTACAAAATAATCGTTTTTTCAACGCTTATAAATTATCCTAGAAACTAATTAAATGTTATAAAATATACTAAAATATCAACATTATTAAACAATACTCCATTTGTTCTTTTAATAACTTTTTTTTTTGGGATTACATTAGAAACTTCTTAATTTCAAATGAAAAGTTTTTACCCCACTAACTAATTCTTTATTATGTTTATTTTCCACTTTATTCAATCTATCTTACTTTATCACTCATTTACAACTTTACCGATATATTAATTTCTTACAAACTAGTATTATTTTATTAATCCCGTAGACCATCCCACGGAGGTTGGCGTCTCAATATTTCAAGTCTTTGTTCGAAATTGTAAGATTGAGACCAAAAAATAAAATTTAAATAAATAAACAATAAATATATGATAGACTAGGTCCAACGGCTTGATATAGAGTTCGTAATTGGATCGGTGCATCTTGTTCGTATGAATGCGTTGAGACAATCTCTATTTAAAAAAAAATCAATATACGTATATTCAACGAATGAATTAATTACTTTTAATTGTCTTAAATTAGATCAATAACTTCACGAATAACAATATCTAATCTACCGAATAAATTTGTCGTGAGACTTGAATAGTATAAATGTCTTAATATACCTTGAAGTATTTTATTAAAAATCACTAATCATAACATAAACATAAACATAATGACCGCTAAAACTTGTTGGAGTTTTGAGAAATGTTGTGTTGCTACCATATCCCCGTGCCGATTAACTTCACATGTATGGTTTATCTTGTCGCAGTTTTATTTGATGTTTATCATAATGAAGTCGTTAAGCGGATTAACTTTTGAGATAGTGTCGATTAACTTCGGAGAAGTTGTTGATTATAAAAAAGTAAGCCTCAAATGTCGAATCTATTCCAATTAACCGGGGTTGGCGGTTGGACCGCCTTACATACGAAAACAACTGTCTCTCACATACAGAGTTCAGCTCAGCTTCAGTTAGTGTTAGTGAGCGAAAAAGGGATAATAAACCCTAATTTGTATTCTTCAATTATAACCAATTCAATACGTATCGCTCATCTGAGCATATCATTCACCACTCTCACCTGGATTTGAATCCTATCCGAGAAAAAAACCTGTCAAGATGAGGATTATGATCAAGGGCGGCGTTTGGAAGAACAGCGAGGATGAAATCCTGAAAGCTGCTGTGATGAAATATGGCAAGAATCAATGGGCTCGTATTTCTTCGCTACTCGTTCGGAAATCTGCCAAGCAATGCAAAGCTAGATGGTATGAGTGGCTCGATCCCTCCATTAAAAAGGTAATCTTGACTTGATTTTCGTATTTTGTTGTTTTTTGTCCTTACAGTGTGCTGGCGAATTGAGTAGGTAAATTGGCTTTTTCGTTGTGTATATTTAGAGGAATGGTTGGGAATTATGGATATTGGAAGGAGATATATGTTGGAAATGTATGTTTATATGTGTAAAGATGAATGATTGGTTTTATAGGGGTGTATATTAAAGAGGGGATTTTGGGGGTAGTTTGGGTTATAGATGAGAATCAGTGGGTTGCAGATTAAGATGAAATTTCTGGGTTTTCTTTTCTCCACAAGTGGGAATTCTATGGATGTATAGCTAATTTGATCTGAAGTGTAATAAGAATTGTCAGTGGAATTCACAATGCAGCACTTCTGTAGTTTAAGTGTCCGATACGGGCGAGGGAAGTTGAAGAGTCTGGGTGGCATAATATTGTATCTAATCGAAATGACAAGCTCTATCATCTGAGGACTTAATTCTTAGGGGAATTTGAGCATTATATTGAACATGGTTTTGCATACCAACTTGCGTATGCTGCTTCGGCGTCGCTAGAATGTTTTATGTCTTTAGTTAAGAAGCCGATGTTGATTTGGATTGTTAATCTCATCCAACAGTTTTGTTTAAGCCGTCCGTTGTGTTTGTAGGATAACTAACACACCCTTTCTATTTGTAGACTGAATGGACACGAGAAGAAGATGAAAAACTGCTGCATCTTGCAAAACTTATGCCGACGCAATGGAGAACTATCGCCCCCATTGTAGGGCGTACTCCATCTCAGTGCCTGGAGCGTTATGAGAAGCTGCTAGATGCAGCATGTGCCAAGGATGAGAATTATGATCCTAATGATGACCCTCGAAAATTGCGTCCTGGTGAAATCGATCCCAATCCAGAGGGTAAGGCTGCTCGTCCTGATCCTGTGGACATGGATGAGGATGAGAAGGAGATGCTTTCTGAAGCAAGAGCTCGGTTGGCCAACACCAGAGGGAAGAAGGCCAAGAGGAAAGCGAGAGAGAAGCAGCTTGAAGAAGCCCGTAGACTTGCTTCATTGCAGAAAAGGAGAGAACTCAAAGCAGCCGGAATTGCGCTACGGCAGAGGAAGAGAAGAAGGGGGATAGACTACAATGCTGAAATTCCCTTTGAGAAGAGACCTCCTCCAGGCTTTTATGATATTGCTGATGAAGATCGGCCGACTGAACTAGTTAAGTTTCCAACAACTATAGAAGAACTTGAAGGTGAAAGACGAGCTGATCGTGAAGCTCGTCTGAGAAAGCAGGATGCTGCAAAAAACAGAATAGCTGAAAGGCAGGATGCTCCGTCTGCAATACTGCAAGCCAATAAGCTTAACGATCCTGAGACAGTTCGAAAAAGGTCTAGGCTAAATCTTCCCGCACCGCAAATTCCAGACCATGAATTGGAGGCAATTGCCAAGATAGGTATTGCCGGTGATCTTGTTGGCAGTGACGAGCTAACAGAGGGGAATGCTGCAACACGTGCTCTTCTGGCAAGCTATGCCCAGACACCACGTCAGGGTATGACTCCTATGAGAACTCCTCAAAGAACCCCTGCGGGTAAGCAGGATGCTATTATGATGGAAGCAGAGAACCACCGGAGGTTGAACCAATCACAGACACCCTTGCTTGGTGGAGAGAATCCTATGTTGCATCCTTCTGACTTTTCTGGAGTCACTCCAAAGAAAAGGGATATTGCAACTCCAAATCCTCTATTGACTCCTGGTGCTACTCCTGGGGCTGCAGGTCTTACTCCTAGAATCGGCATGACACCTTCACGTGATGGTTATTCTATTGGTACAACTCCAAGAGGAACTCCAATGAGGGACGAGCTTCACATTAATGAAGACATGGATGGGCAAGACTTCAGCAAACTCAAGCAGTCTGACTACCGAAAAGTGTTGCTTGCTGGACTGAAAGTCTTGCCACAGCCTAAGAATGAGTACCAAATCGTTGTTCAGCCTGCTCCCGAGGATGAGGAAGAACAGGAGGAGAAAATTGAGGAAGATATGTCTGACCGGATTGCTAGAGAGAAGGCCGAGGAAGAAGCAAGGCAGCAGGCATTGCTTAAGAAAAGGTCAAAAGTTCTGCAGAGAGAGCTACCAAGACCTCCTTATACTTCGTTGGACCTTATCAGAAATTCTTTGATGAGATCCGATGTGGACAAAAGCTCCTTTGTTCCTCCAACCTTGACTGAACAAGCTGATGAATTAATAAGAAAAGAGCTTTTGTCTTTGCTAGAGCATGATAATGCTAAATATCCACTTGATGCTAAACCTACCAAGGAGAAGAAGAAAGGTGGCAAGTCTGCTGCGTCTGCAGCTGTGCCTTCAATTGACGATTTTGAAGAATCTGAACTGAAAGAGGTATGCTATTCGTTCCATTGTTCAACTATATTGAATTACTAGATTGTAAGTCCTCGTAAATTCCACCATCTGCACCGACTCCAATCCCATTGGGGAGAAAAAAGGAAGAGTTCAAAATAAGAGTGCTTTCTTTAGTAGTCGTCCTGTGAGGTTCTATGTTCTGCATAAACCTGGCATTGCGTTCTGATTACCATATTGCTGATGCATATCAACGATTTCGATTTCGATTTCGGTATCTATCTATATCTGCTGGAGCCTGGATGTCATGCATATTTTTTTTGTTGCCACTTGTGCTATAGTGTGGTTCATGCTCGATTATCTGATTTCTTCTGTAGCCTCAACTGAATCTCGTGTCTTATTGTGGAGCAAATAATTGGGTGCGTTCAACTCTCAAGTTGCTTCTAAAAAAGTTGCAAATTTTGAACACCATTACAGCTAATCACCCCCCCCCCCCCCCCCCCCCCCCAAAAAAAAAAAAAAAAAAAAAGCTTATATCCAATAACCCATTAGTTTTCCAGGGCTCAAGTAGATAATTAATGTTCTCATTTGAGGCTTTATAACGGTTCTTTGATATCCCTAGAGTTGCTTTACAAAGCCTAACATGCAAAACGACAACATATTAATCCATGCCTTAACTGCTTTGGTTAGACCGTTAGCACTTCTGTTTCTGAACAGATGCCTTCTTATTGGTGCATTCTAGATATTATGTTTATTGTCATTCTCACCTTGATTACTTCTGCTGTGATGTGCAGGCTGATAACTTGATTAAGAATGAGACTGAATTTCTTCGTGCGGCAATGGGTCATGAGGGCGAATCTATCGATGAGTTTGTAGAAGCACACATGACATGCTTGAATGACATTATGTACTTCCCTACTCGTGATGGCTATGGTCTATCAAGTGTTGCCAACAATGCGGAGAAGATTGCTGCTTTGCAGAATGAGTTTGAAAATGTGAAAAAGAAGATGGATGATGAGACTAAGAAAGCACAACGACTTGAACAGAAGATAAAAGTTCTTACTAATGGCTATCAAGTATGTATTTCTTATTTATGCACTGTATGGTGTTCACAGATTGTGTGCTATTGCCTTTATGACTTTGTATATGGTCACACACCCTTGCAAGTATTGAAAACATAAAGTTCTGGCCCCTTCTGGGGCCTTGACGTACTTGGGTGAAGCTTAGTTTGCCAACTAAAGCCCCCAAGAATCCCGCACCTCAAAATTTTTCTATGGGCTGCACTTTATGCAGTTATATATTACAATTATGACCCTCAGTTTCTTTTTTTCTACCTACCAACTTCTTCCAAATGTTTCCTTCTCTTCGATCAGTATATCCTTTTTCTCCATGCTTAATGAGTAAAGAGGTGTTATAAATATGAAATATAGTTTGTAGAAAATTTGTTCAGTGATGAAGTATTAGGAGCCTGCATCGGGCTAGTTTTGTGAATTGTGATACCTGTCAGTGCATGTTCGAGATATCCTGTGTTGTAAAATTGATATCATTGTCATAATAATAGGGCCGTATGGTATAGTTTGATTCTAAGCATATATAGGTTTGAATTTTCAGGTCCGAGCTGGGAAACTCTGGACACAAATAGAGGCAATGTTTAAGCAGATGGACACTGCAGGAACTGAACTCGAGTGCTTCCAAGCTTTGCAGAAGCAAGAGCAGCTAGCAGCAACATACAGGATCACTAATCTGTGGGAAGAAACTCAGAAACAGAAAGAGCTTGAGCATGTTTTACAGAAGCGTTATGGTGACCTGTTACCTGAGCTACAAAGGCTCCAGCATGTTATGGAGGTCTACAGAATGAAAGCAGAACAGGAAAAAGAAAATGCTGCAAAGGAGAAGGACCTTGCACAAGTAGATGCTGATCAATCTCTGGCTACTACAGATCAGGGAACATCCCTGGAAGTCCCTGGAGAGAACAATGACCCTGCACCGACAGAGAGTGATCAAGCTGCTGTTACTCTAGATCAAGGAACTTCGTCAGATGCCCACGGCGAGAACAATGACGTTGCACCAACTGTGACTGTTAATGCTGTTGCTCCAGATCATGAAACTTCCATTGTTGTCCCTGAAAAGAACAATGAGGTCGAGGAGTCTTCTGTCCAAGAGGCTGAAACTGTTCTACCAGATGCTAGCGCTATTGAGCCTGTGGGAGATGCTATGCATGTTGAGCATGCTGATAATCTTAAAACTGAAGAACCAAATGTTGTTGAAGGTCAAACAAATATTCAGTTGGTTGCAGAACATGGAATGGAAGTTGATGGAACCGGTACAAATGCAGTTTCATCCCCATAAGACTCACTCATTTTGACTCCTGCTGTATGAGCTTACATTTAAAAAAATGGTATCATCTCGAAGGCCAAACCGAGAGGTTCAATTTCGAAGCATAATATTTGCGTCTACTTGAAGGTACTTTCTAGAAGTTGTATGTTGTGAATTTCATGTGGCCTTGAACTGAAACAGTTTCTTTTTCCTTATCTTTTTTTAAAGGGAAACATCTATGGATAATGGATTTGAAAAACTGTTCACCAACTTTATGATACATGTATGAACTTTAAAGTTAGTTTATCTTTATTTTCCTGACAATTTACTTTATCCCACCCTGTTTTGCATTCTGTTCAACTTCATGTGTTACTTAATTAGCAACTCAGTTTGGTATCAAATCAAGTCCCATGTGTGTCTGTACCCCGTTTGAGAATGTAGGACGAGCCAGAGGGATTCTCCAGGCGTGCTTGTCTTTCGACTTGCAAAGTATTCAAAACTCCTCCGAATCTGCTCATGCTTGAGTGCCAATTAACATCCCTGAGTGTGGGTGATATGTTATGTGATAAATATGCCTGACTTATATTTTACTAATATACTATCCGAAACATATTATCAAATTAGTTAGCTGATCAACTACTAGCACGGTGTTCATACAAAAGTTAAGATTATCAAACCACACGTGCAAAAGATTACCTACATTTGTAGGTCACAATCCTTTTTCCTCTATTACGAAGGCAGAATTTTGTTGCACAAGCATTACTCAACTAGTTGATGCACAATCCCCACAAGACAAGTGCTTTAAGACCACCTTTAGTGAAAAAAACATATGTCCCCTTATAAAACGACATGCAATATTAAAGCTTCCAATAACATTAGATGGAAATTTGTATCATTCAAATGAATCACATCACTTGTTAATATAAATCATATCTTTTGTATCTCAACTAGTAATATATTAATATTGTATATCCATTTGGATTTGGAACTTTTGACCAACAAATTAAAGGTAGTTTGAACTTCTTCTAAAGACTTTCAAAAACTTCTGGAATTTGTTGACCATCCTCAAATACATGGTCTCATTGTTTGTTGACCCTCTGTGGACTCCACATAATCACACAGATTATAATTTGTATAAAATAATGCATCTACATTATTATGTAGAAATTTCATATAGGAGTTGTTAAATCTATTTTAAACTATTTAATTTCAGAATTATTGGCGGTCAATATTATAAAAGAGACAACAAAATATCTTCATGATGTATATGATGTTTTTCGATGAATTTTAATCAAACGATAAAACGATTAAGATAACAAGTGAGGATGTCAAATGGCCTAACAGGATAATGTCATAAGAATGTGACGTATTTAAGCAGAATAAAAGAGGAAATGGTAAAGGGAAATAACTAAACATAAAGTTATGTGGTAAAAGAAATTCAAAAGTTAGTGAATTTAAAATACAAGTTGGTTAATTTATTGAATAAAGTAAATCGACCCAACAAGATAATCATGTGTGGGCTATCATACTTTAGTCATAATTATCGTAATAATTATCAAAATCTAGGAGTACTGGAGCACACCTCGTTCCAACACGACTATATGAGATGGTATTGTCCCGTATATAGATGTTATGTGTTATTCAATTAAAATTTATTGAATTAAACGGTATAGGATTTAATTTAAATAAGATATAAATTATAACTAAATCGAATTAAACTGAACTAGACTGGATTAAATTGAATGAAGTAATTTTCAATAAGAGAACACAACCTAATTAACATATTTAATAAAAAGTATCATGCTAACCCTTTGTTTATAATTCCGAATTATAAAAAGTTGAATGTACCTGAAAATTTGTGAATATAGACGGCATATAGTAAAATGAATATTATGAGGAACGATTAAGGGAAGTGTATTTTTACGTGTTAAAATGAAACAATACATCAAATTATCATATAACCTGATCATTTTTTGATGCGCAGTAAGTTCACTTCAGTCTCAATTAATTCTATATATTTTTCTTATTGAAACATTGTTTTGAAAACCTAATTCAACATTAAATTGGATTCTGAAAGTGACTGTTTGATATACAATTTGAATTGATTTTTGTCAATTTAAATAATATGTTTTAAAACAGGTCATTTGAATTGACAAAATTCAATTCGAATCGTATACCAATGAGACTCTAATTTTTTTTTTCTAATTCTAGTTGTAAAAGCAGAAGCACTAGTTTGTGGCAGGGAGAAAATGGGAAGAATGAGTTCAATAGTGTATATATATAGTAGTTATGATAAAAACTTTTGACCATTAATTAATGAATAATTGGCTCATGCTCTATATTATGGTGGATTTGTTTTGTGGCCGTCATCTGGTCAAACGTGCATTGCACCTATTCACCCCTTTGATTCTAATCACATCAACGGCCATGATCAATTCTATTCTCCTTCTCAACCCGGACTCAACCGGACCAATCCTGTTTTTCTAAATCCATCCAGGTTCTGATTTTGATCACTTTCGATTCAACATCAAATTATCATTCAGTATGATCTAAAAGTTAAACTATAATCCATCCTGTTTTATTTTTTGATAATGCACATTCAACAACATAACTAATACTCCATCTTTTCAGAATTGAATGTTCCATGGATCAGATATTTATACAAATATGTTGATTAAAATTAAAGTAGAAAAGATAAAGGATGTGGATCAAAACACATGTTTCAATGTAACTATTGAGTTTATTTTAGTTATAATATTAGATTGTGGGGCATAAAAATGACCAAATATGTAACTGGGACAACGAATTTGAGATAGTCCAAAACGGAATACGAAACTTCTAATTTGAGACGGAGGGAGTATTTTTTTTAAAACTGCAGAGGTAACTCAAACCCCCGACCTATTAGTTGGAGTTGAAACATCTTAATAATTAAGATGTGCTTTGGTGTCCCTCAATATTTAATATTGATTTTTGTTTAAAGATAAACTAGTTGGTTTTTATTTAAGTGTTTAGTTACTAAGTTAATTTACTTAGAATTTGTTAAATAATGATCTAATTTCCTTTTTAAGTAAGCTAACTCAACAAACTTATCAATTTAATTAATTAATAAACTACCAATTAGACACTCACGTAATATAATTATTTAAAATATAAATTAATGTTTTAGAATAAACCAATCATTTAAGAATATAATTTTCTATTATTTGACTACAAATTAAACGATTTTAATGACAATAGATAAGTTAAATAATTACAATCAATAAATAAGTTAAAAGTTTACTTCATGTTAATAACTTTTAGAACAACATAAATAATGCAACAAAATATCTACGTAAAATGTTGGATTGAGAAATGAGAATTAGATTGGGTCAAAAAACATATGGACTGATTAGAATAGGATTCGAGTGATTTCGTTACAATTGAAATTGATTTTTTTATATATGAAACGTTCAATTTGGATGGGGACATGATCGCTCAAATCGGTACTACAAACAATTTGATAATTAGCTTGCGCCGCCCCGTTTGCACAAACACAAGCTGTAGATTGACCCACGTGCATTTATTACACACACTTAAGATTCTCACTCCCTTTTCCCCACATAATAATTAAAATACTAAACTCAATTACTACTACAACTTTTTACTCATAATAATTTAAATAAACACTAACTTTTACATATTCTTGTTGTTTATAAATACCCCTTTGAATTTCAATCTATGCACTCATCACAACAACAACTACTACTACTACTAAGCAAGTAACCTTCTCTTCCCGCCTATCTTTCTAATCAACTTCATCATCATCTTCTTCTTCATTCCACCATTTTATAACTTAGCAAATTATTAGTACTACTAGCTAGTACCAATACTTATGAATTCTTGACCAAAGACCACTACTTATATTTTCTACCATTTTACTTAGAATTTAGAACAAGAACTTATATCATCAATCATCATCAACACCAATTAACAATTCAAATCTCCCTAGCTACTAACCAATCACATTTATTTCCTTCAAATCTCCTCTACATTATATATACACCCACACACACTCAAACATCTTGAACTACAATTCAATCATGGACTACACATATTCTCCCTACCTTCAACAATCATACTCCCAATTCTCGCCGGATTCGTCTTCCTCCTCCTCTTCGTCTTCCTCTTACACAATGCATCAGTACTACGACCAACCGCAACCAAACCAACTCCCATTCAACGAGAATGACTCCGAAGAAATGCTTCTATACGGAGTCTTATCCGAGGGTGGTCCCACCAATGTCGCGGCTAGTCAGGAGGAGACGTATAGCTACGAAGAGGAGGAACCTGCGAAGGAAACGATGTATCGGGGGGTTAGGAGAAGGCCATGGGGAAAGTATGCTGCCGAAATAAGAGACTCGACTAGGAACAGCGTCCGAGTGTGGCTTGGAACGTTTGACACTGCGGAAGAGGCGGCATTGGCGTATGATCAGGCAGCATTCGCAATGCGTGGGACAGCTGCGGTTTTGAACTATCCGGTGGAGGTGGTGTGGGAGTCTTTGAACAAGATGAACTACGGGTTTGAAGAAGGGTGTTCGCCGGTTCTTGCTTTGAAGAAGAAACACTCCATGGAGAGAAAAGCTGTACTTTCTAAGAGGAAGAAGCAGCAGAAAGAGAGGATGATGAAAGAAAGTGAAATGGCAATGCAGCAAAACAACATGCAGCAGCAGGTTGTTTTTGAGGATTTGGGTTCGGATTATCTGGATGAGTTGCTAAGATTATCTACTGAGAATTAGTAATTAATAATTAACAATGGCTGTTTAGTTAGTTTAGTACTGCAGCAGCTCGGAATATTTTTGTGGGATGATAGAAGATTCAGTACGAAATATATTATTGTATGTGTGTAATTAGTAATCCCATATAGTTTATCTGTAATATTCAACCCCTAATCGATGGCCAGGAAATGTAGTAGAATCTTTAAGTTTTTTTCTCATTTGTAAAGGTAATATATATACCGATCCAGATTTTGTAGGAGAATGACATTAAATATGACTGTTTTTCATTAGTTTTTTTAAATGATTATATATACATCGAGACAATCTCTCTTGTAAAAAGCTTCCTCTTACCTCTAAACTAAATCGAGGTCAATCTCTTTTTGATCCATTCAAATTAATCTTTACATACTTAGTTACCTTTTAAGAATCCTTCGTCCCATAGAAACTGTCAACTGCACTCTACAATGATATCAATAGGGGAATATATTGGTACATTAGTTTTGTTGTAGTACAATGTATTGATCTCATCTTTGGTGGAATAAGGTAGTTTGATTTGTTTAGGAGAATCATTAGTTAATTTGTAAAGTGGAAGATGGACTGGTCCAACAGATGAAACTAAGTTGAATAGGGAAAAGAAAGTTTATTATTACATTCAATTTATTGATTAAGTAGTATCACTATTATGTGGGTCTTATACTCTTATGCAGTCATAATGCTTCTATTTGTTGGTCAAATCAAATGGACCAGAATAATGCCTCTTTGACTTTTTGCAACTGCAACTAGCATTATTTTTTTATTGTGGAGGATGGGACCATTTGCTGATTGTATTGCCACCATGGACAATGAGTTTTGTCTATGCCCTTCGTCACGGAGGGGCGGTTTGTCATACCGTGGGAGTGACCATCTCCCCATTTAAATCGAACATTTTGTACACAAAAAGACCTAATTTCAATTGAGAAAGTCTACTCAAATTCTATTCCAATTAGTCCCCAAGTTACCTCATAGAAATAACTTCGAGCTAGCTGATGATGTTCTTAATTTACCCTCCCTTCACTTTCAGAAAGAGTACATTATCACCGTAAAAATCT
The DNA here is from genome assembly GCA_036897095.1 of Plantago elongata. NCBI lineage: Eukaryota > Viridiplantae > Streptophyta > Magnoliopsida > Lamiales > Plantaginaceae > Plantago > Plantago elongata. The sequence goes on along the minus strand of JAYMSP010001025.1, from coordinate 21,329 downwards.
TATACATATATCGTCAACATAATGAGGGTGAAAATATTCGATCTCCTCAAATTTGTTAGGAGTATCCGAGCCCTATGCACTTAAAACTTAGAGGAAGCAATTATATCAATTCTATTTGTATCAAAGATAAACTTGAATTGAACTTGACAATAGGATATATTGAAAGGTTGGGAGTACTATTTTTAGTCTCAGAGTACCAAGTCATTGTGGAGAGGTATAGTTTGGGTTCGAATTCAAGAAGCCTGGTTAGACGTGTCTAGAAGAATTTCGATTTTAGTAAGGATGTGTTCTCTTCAACTGAAGTTTACTGTACTTAACTGAACTGAACTGAAGTAAGGTATAAATTAAACCGAATTGAACTGAACTAGACTGGACAAAACTGAAGTAATTTTCAGTTGAAGAAAACACAACCTAAGTCGTCTATATCTCTATAATAGATTTCATTTAGCCCATTTCACCATATTATAAATTAATTTAAGGAGTGATATACGCATTATCATATCAAGATCGATCCGGTAACAACACCGTCATACGTTTTTCACCTAGAGTAAGACCATATTTTGCCCAAGGAATAGAAAGGCAAGAGTATTGAATGGCACGTAATTGGTAAATCCAATTAAGATATAAATTCATGAAGTGTTGACTGGTAAAGAAGAACACAACACTAGCTGCAAGTTTGATTAGATAGTTAGGAAGTTTTTCTTTTCTTAAAGGATAAAAACGACTCGAATCTCCTTATTGATTAAATAAAAATTATCCTATCAACTAAATTCTATTTCGTAGTCTCAGATGGTTTGAAAGTTAGAAAAGGGTGATGAACTTGGAAATAAACACTCGTGCTTAAATTGGAAAATGAAGCTAGACTTGACACCATATATGCAAGCATGTGTGTCTTTCTGCATAAAGAGAATCGGACAATATTTAAAACCCAATTGTCGTCTCCTCGAGAAAACAACTTTTTTGAAATCAAACAAGATGAGGCCAAACGAATAACATAAAATATTCTTCCCAATACAAATTTAGCTTTCAAATGACAAAAATCGTGTCTGGAGAAAATCGGTGAATCTCATATTACTCCAGTTTAATTCAATTATATTTTTATCTAAAAATATATATAAATATTTAATTTAAATTAAGACAATTCAACTCTATTTATATACCAAAAAAATCCAGTTTTTAACACTCTCAATTCGAAGTACATAATTTGAATTCTACATGCGCGTTAGGTTCCTTCACATTTTTCTGGTGCATGATGACTTGATATATTTTTAGTTGCTTGCTAAATCGTATGATAGTTAGCGGTAAATCAAAATTTACATTTAATTTAAATTTAGATTCAAATGTTCGATCTAGGATAATCATTGGCTGATAAGGAAAGTATATTACCGTATGTTATATATGGCTATGTTAATATTGTTTGTTATAGTTAGAAGTCAAATTTGTTACATATTTGTAAGTTGTACCATACCTATGATAAGTATGTGCCCATTTCGAGTTCAAAGATAGTATCCTTCACTGCAAAATTAAATTAGACAAAGAAAAGAAAAGGCCCATCCAAATGAATCAAAATACAATTCCAAAAAAGACCACGTCGATTGTTCATGTATGTCAAAAAGAGAGAGCGACAGTGAAAATGACATGTTAGCTACAACTTTGACACAATCAAACACAAGACATAAACCCACCTAAACCTAAGAAACCACACTACCATAACAACTCTCTTTGTTTCTACTCACTCTTTAATAATATATATACTTCATTCGCTACGTGCTACTAATCCGATCGAATTCACCAAATCTTCATTTTATAGATACTATCCCAACTGCATTTGTTGTATTATATCGTTCATAAATCATTTCACTAAAATGATGTTAAAACTCATACACATATCATTTAACTCTCATTTTAAAATTAATTAGTTTGCATACACTATTTCTAGATAAAACGTGACAAGCTAATATACACACACTCCCTTCCTACAAATTTCAACTTTACTTTAAAAAAAATCTAAATAATCATATACTATAATTCATAAAATATAAAGCTTTTTCACATAATCAAATTTAAGTTTCATTTATTAAATTCATTCTTACTATTAATTACTAATCACCAATATTTTTAAAAAAATTTTTTACTTTGAACGTTACTTTTTAGAAGATTATGTAATAATGAACGGAAATTGACATCAAGACAAATAGTATTTTAATCCTCTTCACAACTCAGAAGAGTAGTATCTTATACCTCACTTTAACCATTTCAGTTTTTTCTTCTCCATCAAATGCTTTACACATCTTCCTCAAACCAAACCAACATGGTAAACACACAAGAAAAGCTCAACATCATTACTCCTTAGTTGGTGACTAAGATTTTCACCTTTCAAGAATCAAATCAAGAAAATCTTGCTATGAGCTCACACATGAGCTAGTAGTATACTTGTCTCTTTAGAAGTTGTAGTAGGAGCTAGCTAGCTAACATGGCGAACCAGTGGTGGTCTAATGGAGTTGGATCATCATTATCACCAGCTTTCAACAAGCTACCGGATCTTGGCATATCCATGAACGGAAATCCAGATCCAAGGATGTCCCTCAACCAACTAGATCATGATCATGACCAAGAGGAGAAAGACAACAGTGATGAGCCTAGAGAGGGAGCAGTCGAGATCCCGACTCGCAGGCCTAGAGGCCGGCCAGCCGGATCAAAAAACAAGCCAAAACCACCAGTTTTCGTCACGCGCGACAGCCCGAACGCACTTAGAAGCCATGTTCTAGAAGTGGCGAACGGATCTGACGTGGCGGATAGTATTGCACAGTTTGCCAGGAGAAGGATGAGAGGGGTTTGCGTTCTTAGTGCCAATGGAACAGTGACAAATGTCACTATTCGTCAGCCATCCGCATCGGGCGGGGCAGTCGCTTTGGAGGGGAGGTTGGAGATTTTGTCGTTGACGGGGTCGTTTCTGCCAGGGCCGGCTCCTCCAGGGTCAACCGGATTGACGGTTTACTTGTCAGGTGGGCAGGGGCAGGTGGTGGGAGGGAGTGTCGTGGGGCCGCTTGTGGCTGCAGGGCCGGTAATGGTAATAGCTTCGACTTTCTCAAATGCGACTTACGAGAGGCTGCCCTTGGAGGAAGTGGAAGAAGCCGGTGGCGGCGAGATGGGGTTTGGTGGCGCAAGCACAGCACAACAAAGTGGTGTGGAGGATCCTTTACCGGTGTATAATTCGGAATCGAATTTGGTTCATGGTGGTGAGCATATGATGAACCATGAATCACTACTAGGTTGGAATCATGGTAGGGCTCCTTACTAATGGTAATAGATTGAGAAGAATGTTGGTTTTTAAGGATAATATAAAGAGAGTTGATGTATCTAGAACTCATATATATGAGATGTTCTTGTGCATATATAGCTTCTCGGTGTTTATTTTTCGACTACAATATACATATACCAAATTTTCTTGTGTGATTTCCTTGGCTCCTATATATACTTTAATTTGAGTTTGCTGTGAATCATTCTTTCATGCATTATTGAAATTTTTTAGCTATGTTCATTGCAATGATAAGAAGCACATTCAAAGGATTTAATGAGCATATGTATTGAGGTTATTGCATGACAAGTCTTCAAATAACTCCTAAATCAAGCGATCAATGTCGTTTGAATTTGAGTAATAGTAACAAGCATAATGGTTAATGCATTTTTACAGTTACCTTTATATGATTCTCGAATCAGATTGTTTATGGGTCAGATACGGATCTTTCAGCTTGTGTACGATCATCAAGAACGGCTGTCTAATTACGACTACAAGAAGAGTTTTACTTCAATTCTTTCAATATAAATGGATTGCGAAATTTAAGATTTTGTCAAGATTTTACTGTTAATGTCTAAGCCTTAGGCTTTGTTATCTTTGTCTGCAAATTAAACTCATTCAGTTCAGTTTAGATAATTGTAGTCGAAGAGAACACGTATTACTCCAGTAGTATTACAAGCACTTTTCGGATAAAGTTGTGTACATATACCAAGTCATTGTGCTGGAGTTGGAGGAAGTCTTGCGGCATTGTCTCATGTTATTGTTCTTCAGAATTCAATCATGGCAGGTTAAATGTTTGGTTTTCGTACAGTTTATTGGTTTGACTAACGTTTTCTGTTCTGAAATTAATGAATGATCTAGATTAGTCATGTCTTGTTCATTCACAAAATTACAAGGCACTTGACACTCGAGTCAACAACCCCTTCAGCTGTACTCTGTCGAAAACACAATACATGTATAATATTAATGGGAACGAACATGGCTACGATTCATTTTTTACACAATATACCAATTTTCGCAAATGTTAAAGGTATAATGGGAACGAACATGACTACGGACATGTTAATGGTTTGGCCTTTTAAGGTTATATCATCAGGCTTTGTCCACTTCATTTGAAGTTAGATTAAAACTCATTTCAGAGTCTGTTATTTACAATGCAACTTAGTCTGTTATTTACTATGCAGAAGATGGTGGAGTATCAGAGAATAATGAGTGATCTTATTGAACATTGAGAGACCAAAAGAGCCTTCTAACCAAAAGATTGGAAAAAGTGATATTTAAGCTATAAAACGCTGGCGAATCACCAGATGCATTGTGATTCAAGCAACGCTTTCCCCTACGAAAATTTATTACAACTCCGTAAATGGCAAGTAGTCCAACAGCCGCATTCGAATAACACAGCAAAATCATTAATCATAAAAACACAGTACTACTATACAATTCACATTTTGCACCACCACAGATTTCCCTGGAGAAAAAACACAAGCGCCAGATAAGCCAGTCACTAATGTTATTTCAAAATAAAATTAACTGTATCATGTCATATGTAGCCATGATTAAATGTCAATACTTTAGGAAGACAGTTGCTTCCAAGTCAAAAGAGATCAGAAAAGTACATCCAGGGTAAAACCTACAGCTGCCGAAAGGAACATATTTTGTCACCTGTACACTATGATATTGTACTGCAGAATCGACGAATGTATGTGCCCAATCCCACCGCAACCTATACTCAGAGAAAACTAATCTGGAATTGGCTCATAATCGCCATTCTCAGGAGACTGATGATGCATACCATAACTGGTGTTGGACCTCCAGTCCATTGAATGTGAGGGTGTCATTTGCATGCTGCGATGTGGCATCATAAATGGGCTAGCAGTACCACCCAGTTGGTGAGGAGAATCAGCAGGTGATCGGAAGCTTAAATTAGAAACTGAAGCCCCACCAATTGGTGATGGCAACTTGCCTGAAGCAGGATCCCCTCCTTTAGCATCCTTCTTGGCATCAATAATAAAAGTACCAATAATCACCTGCAGTGTTCATTGTTCATACATAATCCATCAGAAAGTACAAAATACATAATTGTACAATCGAAATTCCATTAGTTTCATTAACAAAATACTAGCATTGATGGAAAAATTAAACTCATCTTTAATTACTTGTAAGATTACACAGATCTACAGGAACATCCAGATAACAAGGTGGTATAGGCACTATTTATTGCCTCACAACGACAATGTGAATACGCCAACATGCCGAAAGTTTATGGTAGTGCTTCACATTCACATTAGTATCTATATTAGGATCCTAAATGAACTTACTTAACTATCCAAAAGCTTTCTATATTCCTACAAGAAATTTATAACTTGTAAAAAACGGCCGCCAGTAGAAGATAAATGGGCTCACTAGTGTTCTGAAGGGTCTGAGAATAATTGGCAATAAAACAAACAAGACTTGAGTAGGGTTGTTGATTCCAGGAACAATTATGGTTCAAGTGAACAAGCAAAGTCAAATGTAGCAAAAAAGATACTCTATTTCCATCAATTGTTGGAATACTACCATAATAATGGTTGTTGTCTGCTGTGATCAATCAAATTGAATATAATACTTGATTTTGTTTAAATCAATGATATATATCAACTTATTAAGAACTCATGCAAAGTATCTTACTCTGAAAACTCAAAATGACCAAATTACTAAATGGACAGCAAACGAAAATTGGAACAAATGTCGACTCATTTGGAGCATATCTATTAAGACCAAGAGGTATGCCAAAGTACGATATTCTGAACCAGTGTTATATAATTTCTCCCAAACTTCGTCATTTTGTAGTACCTAAGCTAAACTCTCAATTATCATCTAATCTGCCTAGTCGACCCCAAAGTATGAAAGAGTTACTCCAGCAGAAGAAATCTGATTTACTTATGTTCACCACAGGAGATTGCCACCAGGATGAATCATTTATCACAGTTGTTCAGTGAAAGTATCTCTATGTACAGAAACGACATATACTAAATTGATACCTGTATTGGCCCCGCAGCCGTAAGAGGACCACCCACTCCACCACCAATAATTTGTCCATCAGGACTGGACAAACAAACACTGAGTCCTCCTGATCTCCCGCCAAGTTCATTGCATATGTATGATCCAGACAGGGAAAGGATGTCAAAACGCCCCTAAAGTGGTAATTAAGCATTAGAAAAGTTTGATTCAAACTATTATAATAATATGCAAAGCCTTCAATAAAGGAAGAAAGCAAACCCACAAATAACAATTTATGTACATTAGTCACTTAATTAAAAAAGTGCGGCAGAATTACTACATATAGAACTTAAATAAGCCCATAAACAGAAACAAGTACTAAACCTTCTTATATGTGAAATTTGTATTCAACAGTGACAGTTGACATTCCATTACCACTTTACCAGTACAAAAAAGTATATTGAACCCCATTCTTTGCTAAAAACCTCCAAAAAATTCATTTATATTAATTTGCAGTGCACTATCATATATCTGATATCATCTGTAACGTGCAAACACTTCAAAGATAATAAGATATACTAGTACTTAATAAAACAAAAAAGTTTGAACCTCATACGTGACGCTGCCACCAGATGTTGCAGGTTGACGTAAAGATGCATTGGATACTGAACCAGATGCTGAGATGATGCAGACTTCTTTCTTGCATTGTTGCATAAACATCATGATTTTTTGACCCACATCCTATCAACAAATATTACAGGTTTTAATGCCATCTTAACTTACATGTAACATTACAATCAAATGAGTATAGAATTCCAAATGAAAGGTAAACAGGAAACGGAGAGCCTAAATCACCATTTACTGCATAAACAATTACAAAGACAAAAACCAGGAAAACATGCCCCCAATCAAACACATTTTAATAACTTTATGTAGATTGTATCAGACAGGTCACGGGTGCAAGGAAACAGGAAATGCCTCCTTATGCAACAAAACCACTCCTTGCATGATGTTCCTGGGACTTACTAATGATCCATGGATCTCAATCACATTCTAAAACCTACATCAAGTACAACCTTCGCAAACATAGATTTGAAACCAGATTGAAGTAACTGTTGATCTCATGACCGTCTTGGAACATGAGGTCAATATGCAGTTGTAGAAGATATTGGTTCGGCAACATCCCATTTACACACTTATACAGAGTTATATATTGGTTGGTAAAGCACTGAGTTCATAGTCAAATTTTAAGCTATCAGATTGGCAGGAAAATAGTTGTGTTGACAGCGTGTCTAAAACAACACAGTCCATGTGGTTAAAAATTGAACAATTCATTGAAAGTATCCATATATATTTAATTCCTTAATCCTCATAAAAGATATTTTCATCCATCTATGTAAGTGGAGAACATCATGTGACATTTAGGCATAAGATACCTAATTGCAAAACAGACAGTTCCAAACTGCTATTAGAAAGCATGAAAACTAAGAATAACTCCAAAGAAAAATGTGTTAACATACCTCTCCAGCGCCGACAGTGATGATATGAGGACTGAAACTTTGGCCCTGGTTACCTGCATCATCAAGGTAGGATAGGATTAATGCATATATAAATCATCATAATGAAATAATAGAGTTTTACGACACTCCATAATAGAGAATCAGAAGACATGTAGGCTGAGTTCAGAAGACAAAACAGTTTATTCTCTATTACCATTTCGAACAAATTTTTCGAGTTTCACCTACAAGATATGAATCAAAGCTCCTTATCGTCCAGCTATAAATAGTTTCTAAAAAATGCCAAAACCATTCCCACGACATGTTGAATAGAAATATATTCAATTTACTTGTAAATTAGCCATCGTCCAGTCCAAATTCCACATAAACGCAATAACATTCAACAAGGCATGAATCAACTTAGGCACAGGATTAGCGGCACCTAGGATTAGCTCATGAAAGCCCAGAATCCTATAGCTACACAAGGAAATGACATTATATCATCTAAATGCCACATTCTCAACCCCTGCTTATATATCGCCACGTTCATCAACTATTAGGTTCCTACTCTTTGCAACCACATCCACGCTCATTAACTACTAGGTTCCTACTCTTTGCAACCACATCCGCATTCATTAACTATTAAGTTCCTACTCTTCGCTACCACATCAACCGATATTTGAATAAAACAACTCGATTACTGCTCCACACAAATTCCAGAAGTTCTAAGTTCTACCATTAAGCCAGAGTACGTACACATAAGGCTGTAATCAAGCTACTTATCAATTACAATCTCAGAATTTTCGAATTCGAAAACTCAATTACCATTCCTCACAACCTCCTTATCATCCGGGCCTAAACAAAATCTAAGCGAACATTGCACATATTGCGTCACACGCAATTCAAACAATTCAATAACTAGCAAATAACAATCGTTAAGAACAAATTCACTTCCACAACATTGAAAAAAAAAAAACACTCGTGAACGAAGCGAATAGAGAAATTGAAATAGAATTACCCATAGCAGAGAGCTGAGACTTCTTCGCACTGTAGGAAGAAGACGAAGAGCCAGTCGTTACCGCAGCCGCATCTCTCTTCCTCGGCGAAACAGCAGCAGACAGCCTCTTGGCAGCAGCAGCTTGCTCCGGAGTACCGTACTTCCTAGGCCTCCCTCTCTTACGCTTGACGCTCTCGAGAGGAGCAGAAACAGCAGAGGAAGGGACGGAGTGAGGGTAAACCATAGTGTTGTTGTTGTTGTTGTTAGGCTGTTGCATAGCGGCAACAACTCCATTGGTCGGAGAAGGAGGTGGCTGGTGGTGGTGGAGCTGAGGGTGGTAGTAGGAGAGTCCTGCTCCACCTGCACCTCCTCCATCATTATTGTTGGGTTCCATTTGAGAGTTTCACAGATTTTTTCTTTATGGATTGGGTTTTTTTCTTTTTTTTCTTTTTCAGATTTTTTCCAAATCTCTTCTCCACCGTCCGATGTGGATCGCCGTGTGATTGGACGTTTTGTTTTGTTTTGTCTCACTTACGAGACGAGTAGTAAAGTACCCAATCTATCTACTTCTTGTACCAATCTATCTACATGGACCAAATCTTTATTAAAATAATCATTTTTTGGATAGATATTGATAAAACTTCATCACATTTCAATTCCTAAATAATGTCAAATTTAGTCATTTTATATTAATATTTTAATAAATATACTTCATTCGTTTCGAAAAACTTCATATATTAAGGTTGATGCGGGGTTTTATACGAAAAGTTGAATTAATGATAAAAATAAAGAGTGTGGGGAAAAATGTATTTTTAGTAACAAATGTTGTAAAAATAACAAATGCATAAAGTTTTGTGGGATGAATAAAAATAATAAAAGTATAAAGTTTATCGAGATGGAGTGAGCACATACTAGTCTATTATAGTTTCACACCTAATCTTCAATCCAAATAGGTTACAAAAGACTTTGGGTGAAGGGTGAGTTTATGAATGTTTATATGAAAATTGAAAATAATTGTTTACTAAACATTTGGTGAAATTACAAAATTTATATATTATGTATAAATGTGTATTAATTAAAATAAAATATAAATAGAAAAATGATTAATGATATTTTTTGCGAGGCAGAGAGTATAGTTTCAAAATTAAAATAGGAGAAAAAAAGAGTTTTATTGGTGTATTATCATATTTATTTCTTACTAGGAATTAGCATGCACATTTGTTTAATTTGTTGGTAATACTAGTGGAGTCGACATTCTTGTCTAAAATAAAGAGTTGTTTAGGTTTTTGAGAGGTAATCTGAAAGACGACGGCCTTTCCAATATTGAATGAGATCTCCAAATAACCCGTAAAAATACATCAAATTAACCCTAACACATCTTACAACTTGCAATATCATAGTAGCTTGGCTCTACATCCCCAATATTGTGGTGTGTGATAGAATCGGTATCACATATCTTAGCCGTGATGGTCTTACATTTTGGGTGCAAAATGCATGTAAACATCATTTCATTGGCTTCTTAGACCATTGTCCCGCTTTCAGTGGTGTCGTCATCTACAACGAGAGGATGGAACCATTGTCAAAAATTTCCATCTTATCCTTGATGGTTACAATTTCACTTCCTCCAAACTATGAACCAAACTTTTTATCCTCTTACAAAATCATTATTTGATCGGCGATCGCTCCTCCTCATAGGAAACTCTATGTCATAGCACCTCCTTGAGGTGATTAACTTCGGATTGTATAATAAGGAAGAATATCCATTGGATTCTTTGTGATCATTCGTATTACATTGAATACGAATTATATCTGGCAAATATTGTCCAATATACTATCTTCATATTCATTAATTTCAAACTAGTGTAACTTTTAAAAACATCTTACACTTTAGTGATACATGAAAAACTTCCTATAAATTTGTGATAAACTTCCTATAAATTAATGATATTTAGTACATTTAAAATAAAATACACTAGAATTGATAAAATCTATCACATATTTATAGAAAACTAAGTAAACACGTTCACATGCTAGTTGAAACAAATTAAAACAAATTAAACAAGCATCTTGCTAATTGATACAAGCATCATTATTAAAGTAATTAACCTTCTAGGTTCCTACATATTTCATTATCAAATTTTTTTACTAATTTGTATGATGCTTTTTTCGTTTTGCATGATTATATTATATGATGCTTATAATTTAATGTTAAATTATATATACCGTACTAATATGATGATTGTTAAATGATGCTTGCAGTATCAATATAATGTTTGTTTCTCATTTGATGCTTTTAATTATTGTAATGTAATGTTGAGTGATTCTTGCAGTATACTTGTTTCCTAATAATGATGCTTGTAATTAAATTTAGAAAAAAGATGCTTGGAGATGATAATAAACGTTAAAATTTTATAGAAAAAATTTAAAAATGAAATAAAGATGCTTGTAAAATTGGAAGAATGATGCTTGTAAAATTGAAATAATAATACTTGTAAAATTAGAAAAAAGATACTTAAAGATAGATTAAAATAAACTAGAAAAATATAACTTGGCTGAATGATGTTTGATTTTTTGATAATGCTTGCATAATCTTATTTTATTCACTATTCTAACGTAACCAAATTTAAACAGAATCTAATTAGTTAATTGTAGATTTATTTTGATTATATATAATATATTTAGTATTTAATTTGAGGATATATTTAAAACTGAATATATAAACACTAATTTGTAGAAAGTTTTTTTTATATATCATTAACGTGTAAGAAAGATTTGAGGATGACATTAATTTATAATGATCTCACTTTATATTATAGGCTACTTTAATTTCCAGATTGCGTTGTTGTAGTATTGTTTTTCAAACATACCTTTGCTCTGCACATTTAAACGATTGTGGGCCTAGCCTGGATCTGCCTTAAAAGTTACAAGTGGGCTCAGCTTGCTAGTAGAGCCTAACATGGATCTGCCTTAATCCAGGGCTGATTCACAATGAGCAACATATAAAGCCTAGTAATTTCAGAATTGTCGATAGTAGAGTCACCCTTAATTCAAATACAAAAACTTCTCAAAGTCCGAGGAGGTCATATTGTAACGCCCAAGATCCGGGTCCTGACGTTAAGGATTGCGACGAATATGACAAACACATTTTATTGAAAATAGTAAAGCATTATCCATTACAAGCCGATTGTTCAGGATAGCAAAAGCGGAAGCAAAATAAAACACACATTCTATTACTTAGGCCAGCAGCGGAACTAGTCAATCCGTCTGGAATTCTACCCCAAGCTCGCCTTCGTGCTCAAGATCTGGGAAAGTAAGATATTGGAAAACAGGGAAAGCGTCAGTCACGAGGACTCAGTGAGAACAATCAGGCATGCATGAGTATGCAGATGCAATCATATAACAAGACAAGTAACTGGTACACTTTGCTGATCAGGCAGTAATTTTGTACAAGGGGAAACCGCAAACGGGAACAAGATGTGTCACCAGCTAGTCCTCTAGAGGTGGCCCCTACGGACTCGAGAGGTGGCTCCCACCGCGAATACGCAGCGTAGCACTTCGCTCTACATGGCACTTAGCGACGCTGATGACCATAACAAGAGGTGTCACTGGCAGTCCTCTAGAGGTGGCCCCTACGGACTCGAGAGGTGGCTCCCACCGTGCGTACGCAGTGTAGCACTTCGCTCCGCATGGCACTTAGCGACGCCAATGACCAAGTAACAAGCAAGGCTGCAAAGGATATTCCCCCAACATAACAAGACAAGACGTGTATGGCTCCCAAAACATTTTTAATTGTGTGCAGTTATTTTCAAGAAACAGTTTCGTGCAATGCAAGTCATGAAGATCAGGAACATGAATAATATGCAGATGCAAGACAGGAAACAAGACAGGATCAGGATCAGGGTAACAGTCAGGAGACAGGATTAGGAACGAGATTAATAGTAGTTCAGTGACCCAAAACAAGCGAGTAAGAGTAAATTCCGTAACTGGAATCGATACAGGGACAAGTACAACAATTGGGGCAATAAATGTCAAGGCTTAACCGGTTAGCATCTGCTACGTGCAGATTTAACGGCCAGCTAAAACCCTAAGTAAGAGTCAGGAGGCACAAACGGTGTTCGGTATTTCCTATCAATCCACAATTGGGGTAATAAAATATCCCGCTAATTAAGGATGTCTAATACAGGTTAGCTACTTATGCAGTTGATTACTAGGTCGGGAACAGAGTCGAGGTCAGTCAATTAGTCAAGCAGATAAGCGAATGCGGGAGGCAAATACAGGGTACAAGTACGAAGGGATAACACGGGGACAGGTGCTCAAACAGGAACAAACACAAGTATGAAAGGGATAAATGATAACAAACTTTCCCAGGGCCGGATGCCGAAAGCCAGTTGTAACTCACCGTTGGGTTTCGATAACTCAGGAGTTTCGGACAATCCTGATAAACAGATAATATTACTGTTTAATATCGGGTGGCTAATAATATTTTTATTTTAAGACGTCGTAATTATCCGGTTCAACAGGTTCTGGTTCAGTTCGTGCAATACTTATTTTTGATGTACTTAACTGGAATTATTTACGAACAGTTTTTAACTTAATTAAGTTAACTGTATTATAACTTACTCATTAATTACGACTGACAGTAATTATCGTAACAATAATTAATTATTAACCAGGTTTAACTTAGTATTAATTAAGACTTAACTATCATTAACTTAGCCGTTAATTAACATTAACAGTGATTAGCTTAGTACTAATTAATTACGGATTAAGACTAACCGTGATTAATTTAACGATATTTAATTAAGCTAATTAATAACAATTAACTAATTATAGTGATTAACTAATTAACGACGATAATTAATGATTACTAAACAAATTAATATGTAATTACTTAATGATAATTAACTACTTATCGATAACGTAATTAAAATTAACTATTAACAAGCGGTAATTAGCAATAAATAATAATAAAAGATACGAAACTAATCAAATGCATGTCGAGCGACGGGCAGCGTAACGACGTAGCGAGAGGAACCGGGACGGGGCAATGCAACGCAACGAACAAAATTAAACTAAAACTCGATTATTCGATTTATATCGAATTCGATCGAGCGTTTTACCGGAAATTGGTCGAGTTAACGACGCGTATCCGGGTTCGGCAGTTTGCCGGGGTTGGGTGGTGGTGACCGGAGAATGTGGCGGCGCTTGGTCGGAATTCAACCGGAAAGTGCAGAAAAACAGGGGAAAAACGAGAGAGCAGGGAGAGAGAGTAAGGAGAAGAGAACAGAAGGAATGAGCAAGTAAAATGGGAACAGAAATGGGCTATTTATAGCCGGAATCGAGGCGTAGGGCGGTGGCGATTCGCGTGGGTTCACGGCGGGAGAGTGAGCCACGCTGCTCCACTTTCCTTCAATCATTCTTCGTCGACGTAGCTGTATCGTGGCTTCATCCCTTTCTCCCATTCCACGCGCAACTGGTGGCTCGAGGCGGAGTGTGGTGTTTTGGGGCAATCGAATGGCGGCGTGTGTCAAATTGAGCGACCCGGAAGCAAGCGTGTGGTGGTACGGGGTGGTGGCGTGATGGCACGAGGCGGCGCTCGTGGTTTTAGTCCGATTAGGCTGCCAATTCGACCAACGGATCCACGCGAGCAGAGAACGGAATCGAACTGTGTAATTTTTCCCCAATTCTTCCCGTTTCAGCTGTTTGATGAAGAAGATGAAGTGGAAAAGACCGTCTTGCCTTTGGCTGGTGAAGGAATGATTTTGATACTTAAGGACGTTTCGGTCCTTACGCTATTATATACAACTAATTCGTTCTGGCTACTAAACGACTCGTAAATAAATTCCGGAAAAATGTCAAACCACCTCCCGGACATTAGTCGAGTCATTTTTCGAGCCGTCGGTAAAATAAAATAATTAATTTATTTTATAATATTATAATATTATTTTATTCGGGATATCTAGTTTTCTTATTTTAACGTCGAATCCGCTCGACATTAAAATATGAAATTTAATCTAATTTATCTACGAAGTTTTTCTACTCGCACGAAATAAGAAAATTAATATTTTATTCCACCCTCGAAAGTCGAGGAATTTTACGGACCTTACACATATAATTCAAATGCCTATTTGAATGAAAATAACTTCAAATTATATATGTTTGGTATCACATTCAAATAGTAAAAATTGAAATGTTGCTACTATAGGATGTTGATGCCTTGTAGACTAATTATTGTTTCCAATCTAAATCAAATAATTGTGTCTGGTCTGATTCATTCCAATCCAAATCAAGCAGACTGAAGAAGAAGTAGAACAGAGAACTACAGTAACAAAACTAACTGAAGAAGAAGAAGAACAGTAGAAGACAGTTAAAAACAACTAAATAAATAAAAGATTATCTAACGATGTATGGAGAGGCGGTTGAGATGATAAATTTGGAGAAGAATCCGAGTAGCATACTAGAGCTGTGGAGATCGGTGTCAAAATCGAGAGTTTTGAGATCGAATCAGTCCGAATTCGATTGAGGCGGAGAAGAAGCTGGAACTGAGGAGATCGGTGACGGAAACTAAGGTGGCGAAGAGGAAGACGCGACGGTGATGGTGAGCAGGTGGAGTATGTTGTTGAGGAAGGCAGTGACGGCCGTGCGAAGGCGGCGAACATGATCGGGCCTGAGTGTGCTCCTGTGCAGGGATCTACTTGCGGATATGGCGGCGGAGGTGGTGGATGGCGGCGGGGGCTGTCTGTCTGTATAACGGTGGTGGTAGCAGAGGTGGTGGTGGTGGGAGATGTGGAGGGGGAGGCGGTGGATATGGTGGTGAGAGTGGTGGATATGGTGGTGGTGGAGGGTCGAGAGAAGAGAGTGATGGAGAAGAAGGAGAAGGGAGTGATGGAGAAGAAGGAGAATTTGAGACTACTGTAATTTTTCTCTCCACCATATTCTTCAAGTACTACGTATTCTCTCAAAGTAATTTGGGATTCACTGTAATTGTTTTGTTTTGTTAAAAATTTAAATCGAAATTACTACAAAATGTAGTGGCCTGCCTGACTAATTTGCAAGTGCACCTTCAACATGTTACGTTTTAAGCTAGCCGCTTATGTACAATTGAGAAGATGTGAATTGTATATGACTGAAGAAGACGAAGACGAGTAGAAGTCGGTCATAGACGGCAACGCGTAGAAAGAAAGACGGATATTTACTTTGATTATTCTGGAATATAATTTTATTATTATTATTTTATTTCATTTTAATAAATAAAAACATTATTCCATATACAAATATTACCAAACAACTTATTACATAATTAAATTAATCTATAATTCTAACACCTCAAATATCAATAACTAACCAATATAATATTCATACATATTTTATCAAATTCCAATATCAATCACATCATACTTACACCAATCATTTATCTCTTACACAACCTATATAACAAACCTACAATACCCTATTCAATTATAATTCTATACCAAACACTAATTTTAACAATCCTACTAAATTTTAATCACTATTCATCAATTCAAACGGATCCAATTCCGATTCTATACCAAACAACCATTAAGATTTTATGAGGATCCTGCAATATTATATGATAATTATACGTCTTTTTGTGTAAATTATATACTTTTATCTATCTATAAATTCTCTTATAAATTGCATATTATTGTTATATATTAAATTATGCATCTCAAAACTTTCCAGACCCAAATTATAGTTTATCAAATTGAAATGGTATGGTGGAGTTTAGCAGCACCTAATATATACAAAAACTTAATATACCGTGATAAAAGACTAGAAGAAATTTCTTGATTACCTTAATCAATTAATAGCACTTGCAATTAATTGTTAAGATTCATACGATTACAATACACAAGCCGGAGCAATAATTTGATTTAATTTTTTTGAAATGCAGTTTGTAACACTGAGAATTGAACAAAATTCAGACAAAATCTGAAGTTAGATGAGGACGGTTAGAGTTTGATTTAGGCTGAGTTTCCTTATCTCCAGGAGGAGAAATAGAAAAGGAAAGAATCAACACTATAGCAGTGAGCCACTGTGAGTCGAATTTGAACTCCAAGTGGAATGACATTGACTAGTTTATGGCTTACACTGATTATGTTCTTGCAATTTGTACTAGTTTTTTCTGTTGGTGAATTTTTAGTTAGAGTATGAACGGAATAAAAAGCATACATACAAGTTAGGAAACAACTTGCAGGGCAGGTGATACAGCTAACCACCAGGAATAAGGTTTTTTTACCTACAGATATGGAAGGGAAAGATTTATTATTGATTTGTTGACTCCGTCTTTCTTTCTATATTATAAAAACATGTGAATATCGAATAAGCTCAGATCGACTGGTTTAGTCTTATGCCAAGATAATTGCCATGCAGAGAAAATATAGAGGTGGTGACCCTGCAGCTTCAAACAAGCCATGGCTAAAATAGGCTTATCCGCACTATATTGTAAGGATTCACACTTTACTTTTGCAGGATATATGCTTCATTTTTTTTAGTAGTAGTGCTTATATTTTCAACTTTTCAACTTATTCAAGTGCTGCAAGGGAGTGACTTGTGGGTGACAATTGCCTTGATGTCATTGCAAATTTACTTAACCCAAGTTTGGGAACTCAGCATCAGTCATGCTGCAGCAATTCTCAACATTTGGGCCGGAATTTCTATGATCTTGCCTTGTTTCTTTCTCTTCCTCGTTGATCAGTTCTTTGGCCATTTCCCCATGCTCACGGTGTCCAGCATATCATATTCTTCAGTGAGTTCCTTTTCGAGTTGCTTCATCCATGCTTGAATTGAATGTATTTTTAATTTGCAGAGTTGTCCAGATCACTTACACCATTTCATTTGCAGGGTGTTGCTTTGATAGCTATGTCAACACCGCCTGTGCTGGGCAATTTAACTGGGACGTGTACTGAGTACAGGTCTCAGTGTGTCGGGCATACGCAAAAAGTTGTCTTCTACATTGGGCTGGCCTTGTTAGCTGTGGGGAAATCGGGTCATCATGTCTCTTTGGCCCCCTTCATTGACCATCAGTATACAATGGAAGATTCTTTACTATCAGTTCGGCTAAAAGTGATATTCTCTCTCTTGTCTACTTTTGCACTTGTAGCAGCCATTGCTATTCCGAGCATATCTATTCCAAAATCGATTCAGTATGGATTGGCAGCAGCTTGCTCTACCATTGGGACGCTTCTATTTTTGTGTTTTTCGAATGTGTATGAGAAGAATCGCCATGATGGTAGCCCGATGGTCAATGTCTGTAGAGTATTCGTGGCGTGTGCTACCAAGAGATTGAGACCATTTTCCCTTGATGATACCCAGTTATATAAGCAAGATGAGACAGAGTGCCTATCTGTTGATCTCAGGTGTGTGAACTTTTCTCTTGCTCGTCTACTTCAAAGATTAATAATTTCAGGTGTGTTTTGGTTAAGAATATCGATGATTTTTTTAACAATATATTTTCGTCTTTAGATATATTATTTTGAGACCATCTCTTAGGAACTTATTCATTCTGAAATGGTGGAATTATATAAATGAATTTTATTTATTAATGTCTTACCTGGTTCAATTCCTGGTTTAGTTTTCTGGACAGGGCAGCTATGTACGCTCCAGAGGACGATGTGAATGATAAATGGAAAGTTTGCTCAGTCGCAGAGGTAGAGACGGCCAAGATTGTTATTCGCATGATCCCCATGTCCATGTGCATTACTCTGATTGGTTGTGGGATACTACTCTCCATGGAGAATACTTACTTTGTTGAACAAGAAAATAACATGAATCGCCGAATTGGCGCATGGAATACTCCTGTTCAGGCACCTCTAATAGTTACGAGATTGTTGAGAAGTTATATAAGCTTTTCGGTAAGCGGGTTTATGAAGAGAAGAATACTTGCACGCAACGATGAAGCGCCCAACAGCCACGGTGAAGTGCCCAACAACAACGGTGAAGCGCCCTACAACATTATGCCAAATGTAAAATCTATGGGAACTATGATGGCTATTATCTTCTCAGTGCTCTGTTGTATAACTGCTGCTAAAATTGAGTCGAGGAGACTTAATGTGATCAGGCGATATGGTTTAGTAGAAGACCCTGGAGCTGACATCCCGATGGCCTATTACTGGCTGCTTTTCCAGTTTTTTCTGATTGCAAATGTTGAAGCATATCTGGAACATAGCATCTCTGCATTCTACGCAAGCAGTGCTCCCGTTGGCATGATAGAAAACCTTAATTGCTTCAGAGAGGCAGCATTGGGAGTTGGATACATCGTCAGTGTATTATCAGTTCATGTTGTTGGTCAGATCAGTGAAAGAGGAGGGAGACCAAATTGGTTTCAGCCTACTTTGAACAAGAGTCGCTTGGACAAGTATTACTGGGTGCTTACGGCTTTATGCTCCCCCAATCATCTGGTGCGTATGGTTTTATGCTCCCTCAAACTTATGGGGTGCCTCTTCATTATTATCATATCTTACTCTTACTGGGATTAGCATGAACATTCGTTTAATTTGTTGGTAATACTCGTGGAGTCGACATTCTTGTCCTAAAATAAAGAGTGGTTTAAGTTTTTTATATATCACTAAAATGTAAGAACGATTTGAGGATGACATTAATTTATAATTGTCCCACTTTATATTATACGCTACTTTAATTTCCAGCTTGCATTGTTGTAGTATTGTTTTTCAAACATACCTTTGCTCCGCACATTTAAATGATTGCGGGCCTAACCTGGATCTGCCTTAAAAGTTATAAGTGGGCTCAACTTACTAGTAGATGGGCCTAACCTGAATCTGCCTTAATCCAGGGCCGATTCATAATGAGCAACATATAAAGCCTAGTAATGTTGAATTGTCGATAGTAGAGTCACCCTTAATTCAAATACAAAAGCTTCTCAAAGTTTAAGGGGCTGATTGGAGTAGCATCCAAATGCCCGTTTGAATGCTACTCCGGAATTTTGTGTTTGTTATGACATTTAAATGCCGAAGACCGAAATGTCTCTACAGTAGCAACATTTTTCTCTACCTATATAACAAACCTATAATACCCTATCCAATTACAATTCTATACCAAACACAATTTTAATAATCCCACTACAATTTCAATCACTATTCAGACATTTAAATCGGGGCATTTAAGTCGCATGTCAATCCGCCCCTAAGATTTTGTGAGGATCCTGCAATATTGCATAATAATTATAAGTCTATGTGTGTAGATATTATACTTTTGTCTACCTATAAATTCCCTTATAAATTATATATTATTGTTATATATTAATTGTGCAGCTCAAAACTTTTCGGACTCAAATTAGAGTTTATCAAATTGAAATGGTACGGTGGAGTTTAGCGGCACCTAATATATACAAAAACTTAGGCCCTATTTGTTATATTGCTGGAGTGGTCATCTCCCCACTCAAATCGAACATTTTGTAAAAAATATTCAATTTCAATTGAAAAAAGATACTCAAATTCTATACCAATCAGTACTTTAAGCCATGTTTGTTATACCGCAGGAGTAGCCATCTTTCGACTCAAATCTAATATTTTGTACACAAAAAATTCAATTTCAATTGAAAACGACTACTCAAATTCTATATCAATCCGTCTCTAATATGCCGTGATAAAAGAGAAGGAGAAATTTCTATGATTACCTTAATTAATAGCACTTGCAATTAATTGTTAAGATTAATTACGATTACAATAAAAAAACGGAGCAATAATTTTATTTTATTTTTTTGAAATGCAGTTTGTAACACTGAGAATTGAACAAAATTCAGAAAAAATCTGAAGTTAGATGAGGACGGTTAGAGTTTGATTTAGGCTGAGTTTCCTTATCTCCAGGAGGAGAAATAGAAAAGGAAAGAATCATAACTATAGCAGTGAGC
This sequence comes from Plantago elongata, assembly GCA_036897095.1. NCBI lineage: Eukaryota > Viridiplantae > Streptophyta > Magnoliopsida > Lamiales > Plantaginaceae > Plantago > Plantago elongata. The sequence continues at coordinate 669 of JAYMSP010001025.1, read as the reverse complement.
CTCTGTGAGTCGAATTTGAACTCCAAATGGAATGACATTGACTAGTTTATGGCTGACACTGATTATGGCCGTGTTTGTTATACCGTTGGAGCGGTCATTTCCCACTCAAATCGAATATTTTGTACACATAAAATTCAATTTCAATTGAAAAAATACATTCAAATTATATACCAATCAGTCCCTATATTTTTACAATTTGTACTAGTTTTTTCCGTCCGTGAATTTTTACTTGGAGTATGAACGTAAATAAAAAGGACACATACAATTAATGTAGGAAACAACAGGCTGGGGAGGTGATACAGCTAGCCACCAGGAACAAGATTTTTTAACCTACCGATATTTATTGATTTGTTGACTCCGTCTTTCTTTCTATATTATAAAAAAATTATAAAAACATGTGAATATTGAATGAGCTCAAGCTTAGAACGACTGGTTTAGTCTTATGCCAAGATAATTGCCATGCAGAGAAAATATAGAGGTGGTGACTGGTGACTGCTGACTCTGCAGATTCAAACAAGCCATGGCTAAAATAGGCTTATCCGCACTACATTGTAAGGATTCACACTTTACTTTTGCAGGATATATGCTTCATTTTTTTTTAGTAGTAGTGCTTATATTTTCAACTTTTCAACTTATTCAAGTGCTGCAAGGGAGTGACTTGTGGGTGAC